>JAULJL010000046.1:1800000-1967500 GCA_030761205.1 Fremontodendron californicum | reverse complement strand
TATTTCATTTGATCTTCTGAATATCCTGTGGACTGTTTAATCTTTTTTAAGGTGATTATTGAGCGAGACACTATGGATATTTGGTCATTGTCTTTCATTTGCTAACATTGAATGGATCTCCACTCCCCTTCATAAAATCCAACTGAACATAACCTTTTCATCATTATTTTGTAGACTTGATCTTGAATGCTGCTTACTCATTGTAAATTTATGCCTCCTTCAAGAGCTTTGTGCCTCATCTAGGTGTGAAGTTTCTGTTGGTTTTTGGACATCTTTACTATACATATTCTGCCTTGATTCACCGCACCTTTCTTTTTCTTGATTCTATAGTTCTATTGATTGCCTTCACCTTATTTCGTTTCTTGCATGGAAAGTACGTTGGCACTGATGAAGCAACAACCTGTGTGGGTGTTGTCATTCGAAACCGGAAAAATGGGATGTAAGAATTTGCACTAGAGTTCAGAATTGCTTGATGGAATTTTTTTATTGGATCTTCAATTCTGATTTTGTGATTTGTATTCAGGACCTCTGTTGCCCATATGGATTCTCCAAAATGTGTGGATATTGGCTTCATCCAGATGTTATCACTAGTTGTTGATCAGAATTTGGATGCTGATTTGGATGTATTCTTAATTATATTCCCCTTTTGTTAATTCGTTGGTGATTTATCATAATTGAAACATAATACTTTTTCTTGAATTAAATCTTTTGAATTTTAAAATGCAGGTGCATTTAGTTGGTGGTTTTGAAGATGTTTCACCCAATGTCTGGCCCTTGATCTTCTCATTTGTTGTTCATTTTCCAGAGATATAGTTACTTGCTCAGAAGAAGAATGATTAAGTTGAATATTTTTACCTTTTATGCAGCATGCAAGAGGCAGCAGTATATCAGAGGGGAATGTGAGAGTTGATGGTTATTCCTTTCCCTTGTGTAGAAAAATAGTTGAAACTATGCAGAAGAGACAGGAAAAATTTCATGTGCAAACTCTCTGTGTTCTTGGACATAACACCAAAAACGATTCTCAAGGAAATGCATATCCCATTTTCAATGGATTCCTGGTAAGTTCAAGCTTTGACAATTCCTTGATTTCAAAATGGCAAATGGAAGTGCAGAGCTTGGTGGAGCACTGTATCCAATTTTTAGCAGCTCATGATTCTGAAATAGCAAAATATTGAAACTAGTATATCAGTCATTAATTTCAATTGGTTGTTAAAATATTTGACTGGAATGATCATAAGTTTAAATTCACTACGAGTAAAAATGGATGGCTCTTATACTCTGATGGCACGATGCTGTGTTTCAGATTATGAGTCTAGTCACTTGTGCTGTTGAAACTTTTTAATACACTATAAACATATAAAATATTATTTTCCTTTGCATGTTTTCAGGTAGAACCTTCGTCTGGATCCCTCATCCCTGCCAGCTTTGATAGAACTTTACGAAGTCCGGATGAAATTGTTCGGAGACTTCGAGTCTCTGCTTCGAATGAAGACCCCAGTTGGCACGGGAAATTACTGGATACTTATGACACTAAAACTGACCGATTCATTATTGCTCCTTGCAGTTGGTAGAATGTTATTTAACTACTTGCAATTTCATCTATTTATAACATTAGCAATTCTACTGTGTTAAATTTTACATTATACGTCTCGGATCTTAACTATATTTATTTTTTGTGTAAAATTAAATAAATATGCTTTTACTATATTATGAACATGGATTTATTGTTTTTGCTCTTGTTTTTATTGTTGACATAGGACCATACGCCTAGCACAAATTGCTTTGTCACTGCAAAGTCTTTCTGACTCTGAAATCCTTACTATATGCTCTACTTCACCTTTTGCTGAGGGTCCAGACTTTGTGGATAATGAAAGAAGGTGAGCACATCTTGAAAGGCAACGTTCACGTTTATGGTTCTCTATATTTGTTACATATGAATTTTTTTTTGGATAGCTTGTTACATATTGTTATACATTTGCCCTCGCCTTGGTTAGTACCTGAAATTGACTGTAGGATGCTAGCAATTAAGAGGTTAAGCCAAGACTCTTGTAGTTTAGAATTAAGTGATTTGCATTTTGGATGCCAAGTTACTTTGAACAATTTATGGCTAATCTCAATAATCCAAAATTTTAACCACCAGAAGAGAGAGGGGGGGGGGGGGGGGGGGGGGCTTCAAACATGAAGAGAAAAAAGAATATACGGATAGGATAGTATGATTTTGAGGATAGAATGCAATCCATACCATGACAACATATAGAGAAGGTCTCTGTATGATATTGCACCTGTATGTTAGATTGATAATGAAGTAGAAAATATGTGGTTGTGGGGGTGGCTTGCATACTGAGTGTCTTTTCATGCAAGGAAATGAGTTATTCTAATAAGTGGTATACCTGGTTTGTGTTAAAGGCTGTGGAACTATGTGATTAAGCATCCAGACTGGAAAACAACTTTTCCCATGAGGCAACCACGTGTCTTTGAGAGGACAGATGAGGGTGGCTGGAAAAGGGCTGGTTTTCATCACAAGGATAAGGGTTACAAATCCTAGTTCATTACATAGCTTACCATGCCAACTCCAACTCCATTGTAAGAGCCTAGTTTATGCAAGCTTCTTGTTCTTTGTTGTATACATCATTGAGTTACAACAGGCCATCTTACGATGTTATAAGTGAAAAGCATGACCACATCTGTATTGACTCTCTTCATAGATGCTTAAAACTTTTTGCATGGACATGTAGAAGATACCTTGATTACTGCTATATTTTTATTTTTTTTTTTTTTTTAAGTTTTAGCACAAACATTGCTTTGATGATACCCTGGTATTGGTATTACAACACGACTTTAGGTAAGTAGCTAATTGGAAGCAGGATTATATTATGATAATTGAATTGTCAAATTGTGTAAATAAACACCGGCGTCATGCTTTTGCTAGTCCCATTTTTAAACATCTCCACCTCCTCCTCCTTAAAGAAACACTGTGAGAGATATGACATCCATGCTGACTTGTTCAGCACTCAAGTTACTCGTACCTGAACTGAACCCCAAGAAAAGTCCCTCTTTCTGAATCTCACACATGTTTTTTTATTATTTTAATTTTAATATAATGATCTCCTATTAGTTACTTGTCGCAAGGTTGGAACAAATGTATGAAAACATGAGGAATGTCTGAATAATGTTGATTGTTGAGTCCCGTCAAATAAGAAAAGTGTTGGTAAGTATGGAGACTTTTGAAGAATTCTAGTTTCAGATTCCAATGCAAAAATCTCAGGTTCGACTTTGAAAATAGAGAGAGCTATTCTTGGGTTGGGATAGGAGAGAGCGTCTTTTATAACACAGATCCAGTGAGTGAGCCTGCCTTTGTACTGAAAACAGTTATTAAAAAAAAAAAGAACATCTTTAAGTACGCTAGAAAACAAAATTATACATGAACCTCTAAGAAAGTGTGTGTAGAAAGGAAAACGGAAACCTATGAAGGTACTCAAATCAACAACGAAAGATGAACAAAACAAAACAAAGGGAAAGTGAGTGACGATTGTCTTCTCCTAGTACTAGTAGTAAACAGAGGGAGAGGTCCCACTTTCATCAAAGCCAAAAAGGTACCCACAAAACGAAACAAAATTATACATACATTAACATTTAACACACGCTAATTGCTAACTGAATAATGTTAAAAAAAAAAAAAAAATAGAGGATAACTAGAATAAAATAATTCCCATCTTAGAATAATACCTATCCAACGCCACAAACCTAGAGTTATCCCTGGTGAGGAAAATATTATATAACATAGTTAGGAAGTTCGTTCATTATACAAGGAACTACCCTCCCTGCAGGAAAGGCAGATGTTCTCTTCAACGTCTCTGCTACCCATCTTTATTCTCACATTCATTCAGTCATCCATCATTTCAGTCCATTCTATCAGATAAGCTATTTGGCTTCCTACGAAATCTCGTTCTTGTATCATGCTCGACCCATTGCTTGCCCAAACTGGCGGCCACCCCCATCTGTTTCACATAACAAGCGTATTCAGGAAAACAGCATTATCAAACCAACTGTTTCTTGATGTCAATTAATTATAAACATTTTCACAGGAAAAAGAGATTGGTGCTCAATCTTAAATATAGCCATATATTCAAGGCATAGTTGGTTCAAATGACAAAGAAAACAAGCTTGCCCTAGCAGTTTTTAGCCCTTCATAGAGTTTCAAGATCTAAGACAATTTTGCTGATAGTGCACCTGTTTTCTATTTAATAGCAGAGAAACAGTTTGCGCAATTTTCTACAGCATTATCAACTTTAGATTCATAGTGTTTGGTAATCTTCTACTCCATTCTAGGGGAGATAGAGTTTGCCATTATGGAAACAAGAATAATAATATAATATAAGCAATGTTGAAGCAGGCCCTCCATAAAATGTTACCATTCCAAAATTAAGACC
Organism: Fremontodendron californicum; assembly: GCA_030761205.1. NCBI lineage: Eukaryota > Viridiplantae > Streptophyta > Magnoliopsida > Malvales > Malvaceae > Fremontodendron > Fremontodendron californicum. The sequence goes on along the minus strand of JAULJL010000046.1, from coordinate 1,963,070 downwards.
ATGGAAATACAATAAAATCTAAATAATAAGGTAAAAGAAGAAGAATTTACCACTTTCACCATCAGATATATCTGCAAGCTTTGCAATTGCATCAATAAGCGATTGCTCGTGCTCCTGTATTGAAAATTAACAATTAGTTACGCAATTTGTTATTAAAATGTTTGAGGGTACTCACATGGCTGCTATCTTCTTACCTTTAGCACTTTCTTTGCTTTCTCAATTTCAAGAGGGTCAGGATGGTTTGCACCAAAAAACCTTTCCACCTGCCCCAAGTCAAAACCAAAAATGTAAATGTTTGTACATTAACTGATCAAATAACCAGACTCCCTGCTGTGGATATACCCATTTGCACAGAAAATGTCACAGGATGACAACCTATTTTCATTTACCTCTTTGACTAGGGTATTTGTATGAAGAATTTGTATATCATCTAGTGCTTTCTTTCCAATGCCATTCTGTGATGGTAGAAAATCTTTTCTAGATGGACCTTTAGCTGAACCTCTACCTCTTCCTGCACCTGTCACACCATCACGGCCTACAGATCTATTCATCCCGTGACCTGATCCACCATAAACATCACGATGAGGAATTCCAGGGTCCTCACTTACCCATTGTATATCCTCTGGAGAAATCTGCCATAATAAACACAAATAAATTCGAAAAAACAGAAGACCAAGTAACTATCATATTAATCATGAAGAAAACGGTTGATTTAATTGAAGAAACTAAACAAAATGTTATAGTGTGAACAAATGCGAGTAAAAGAAGAATTTAAAATTTAAACATTTCTTCTATTGCAATATATTGCTGCTAAACTAAATAAATGACAGAACAGGTGCTTTTTTGCCAATGCGAAGGTAATCTTTCAACAAAAAAATCATGCCATGCATGTCTGAAATTAGGTTTGGAAGAAATTGAATTTCTGCAACCAGTTATAAGTTTGTGACTCGTAGGAAAACCAATGTACCATTGGACTGCCAAATTATCAAATTCCACAAACTGTGGAAATGCAATCCTCATATCCAGGTCTAAAGATTTGCTAAACAACTTGTAACATTTTTCAATGTCTGCACTCTGCAATACATGTGAGAAGCTCACAGTAACAAATAGATGAAACTTTTGAGTTAACATGAACGGCTATAGATTAGAACAAGGATCAAGCTTACTTATGTACATGGAAAGTTGTTCAAACAAGTCTGCATACCCAAAACTGAAGATTTTAAAAGTCCTTCAATTTTTAAAAGGAAAGCATTTTGGATCATGAAGAGCAAACAGAAAATATACCTCTGAAAGATTGACCCATTCCCATGTCTCATTTGCAGTACCAATATCGTAGACCAGAGCATGTCGTCCCTAACAAGGAATAGAGCAAATCAGGCTAAAAACCAGTATGAACTAAATTTTACACACAATCCTATGCCAAACAAACCTCAACTGGATTGTAATCAGTTATAACAGCTTCATAGAAATTGTTATCCTCGGGCCATCTTGTCCTCACTTTCTTCCCAATTAATGGATCAAATGTTGCCCCTTCAGCAGGTTCACTCACAAGGGCAGCACCAGAAGATACTCTATTAACAGCTTGACCCCTCCCAGCTAGACCTGTGGAGGGGTACTGAGTGGACTTCACAGAAGGAACACCAGGCAAACCCTGTCAAATTAAATAGAATGCAATAGAAGTGGACAAAAAAGAGTTATTATTGTTTCAAAGACTTCAAAGTTATAATCAAAATATTCATAATTCTAACTCACTGGTTTATGTTTCTTGCCCTTGAGGCCAGTTATAGGTCCTCGTTTAGCGGTTGATGAAGATGGTTGGTGAGGAGCAACAGCTTGCGGGTGAAATGGTGCAGATGGCCCACCAAAGGATTGTGAAGGCACCGACTGCGTTATCTTCTGTTTCTTGCGAGATGCCGACACAGTGGGACTGGGCACAGGATCATGAACAGCTTGACCAGTATTAAGCATGCCAGATTGCAGCGCTCCTACTTGTCTCCACTCCCTAATGGCATTAACAGGAACATTATCATTGAAGGGGAAAAAAAGACCCTGAAGCTTTGTAAGGGATTCCATCTCTTAAATAAACAATATTTGTCTCAACTAATGCAGACCTTATCCTTCGTATGACATCATCAGCATTAACCCGGCCTAATAGCTCTCTGTGCTCCTCGTTTGATAGTCTCAATTCTTTCCGAAGTTCTGTTATCAAACTCTCCTTCTCCTGAAGAAAATACATTTAGATAGCAGATATTTAAAACCTAATCAAATAAATTTACTGATATTAGATTCATGAAAACAATTTTAAAAAAGTACCCAAGTAATGGCATCAGCTTGAGCTTTAAAGGCTCTTAGAACTGAACTGTATGCTTCTTGCTCAAGCTGGTGAATTTGAGTCTCCATATCAGTTTCACCATAAATCCTAGGGTATGGCACCGAAGCTACAGCAGATCTTCCATTCCCAGCAATACGTCCTGTTCTAGGTATTCTATTCTGATGTGATGGTGGTAGATCATCATCAGTTCCTACACTTATTTCAAAATAAAATGATGTGAGTGAATCGCAGCTTGCAGAGTTCATGAAAAGAAATTTATCTTCATAGATAAAGTGTGTTAAGCTAAACAATTTAAATTACATTAAAGTTGCACATAAGGCCATGATGCACACATCTTAAGTCACTGTTTGGAAGTCCAAAAAATAGAAGACCCATATTTAACAAATAGGAGGACTTACTGCCCTCAAGAGGGAGAAAAGAATGTTCTTTGAACACTTCAGGACAAAGCTTAACATCATTCACATTTTGACATCAGGTTCATAACATTGCGAAAAACGTTTTCAGCATAATCATTTGATTCATTCACAGTAGAAACAGTTAATAAGAAATAGAAGGGCTAAATCTATAAACCTGAAGTGTTGAATTGGTGGGTTGATTTTGATGCTTATGCTAAGTTTTCTTCCATGAAACTTTAGCAGTACTGTTCAGTAGGCACTGTCATAGCAGCTTGGAAATTTATTTATTCATTTTTCAATATGTCGGCCCAAACTCAATTAGTAAGGTTTCTTTTGAGTCTTTTATAGGAGCTTCTGTTGCCTTTATTTCATTTGATAAGCTTATCCATTTATTTTTGAGGGTCAATCTTTCGTGTTGTAAAGTTTTAGCCTTGTAGGAACTACATAAGCTTTTTTTTAATTCTCTCTAGAACTAAAGAAGTAAAATCAGAAGATTGTTCTTCTAAAATCTAAACTAGAGAAAGCACGAGAGTTTCTTCTCTTTGCAGTGACTAGTCCCCTCATAAATTCTGACCCTAGTTCAAATACCCTAACTTCCCCTTGTCATCCCGCACCAATTCATTATATCAAAAGGTGTGTGTAATGAGCTCTGTGAGTGGGAAAATTCGAGAATACATTGAGTTAATAAATTGTGGATAATATGCAAAGACAAATAGGTGATATGTCGGGCAGTATATGAAACCATTTAGCAACATCACAATCTGTGGCAGCAAAAGATAAGTAGCTCATACAAAGAGAGTAACAACCATATACAAGGGATAAGTGCCAACTGCCAATAAATAAGAGAGAACTCATTGCAAAGGCATATAAGGTGGTAGAGACCAAGACACCCAACAACATTAGTTTAAAAATGAGAAGCCAATGCTCAAAAGAAATTACCGATAACAATAGGAAAACAGTAGAAAGCAAAAAAAAATGCAGTAAGAAACCTGCTTAGCAAACAAATTTATTGTTACCGAACCTAATTGTAAGACCTCTGATAAATGGAAATGATGGGTTTCAGAGGGATTTCTCATTCTCTGAATAGCCTTCAAATTTGAACCTTGGACTTATAGTTTAATCAACCCGACGGAGGGATTAGCAGAATTTCACAAATTAGTGATATATCCATACTTTCCGCAATACATCATTATAAGAGATAGCAAGTTGAGGCTTTGAGCTCGTTATGTGAACCAAAGTTTCCTTTTTGTTTCTTTGTTTTGTTTTTCAGAAAAAAGAATTTTAAATAAATGTAATTGAAGAACAAGTTAAAGCAATAAAAAAAGGCAGCAGAAAATAGCAAGTTGAAACACAAATTCTATCTGAAAACTCTAATTGCATCAGTGTGGAGAAAGGTAGGGAGCGAGCACATGATTAGCATAAATGAAATTAGTATGAAACCTAATGATCATAAAGGAGAGAGAAGGAGATAAGAGAACTGACCACTGCTATCGTAGGGCTCGTATTCCATAGCCAGCGCTGGGTTGTAGAAGAAGAAGAAGAAGAAGAAAGTCAAAACCCTAAAATTGGGGGCGGAGAAAGCAAGCAGAGAGATATTTGAGGGATTGGGGTTTCGTTGTGTTGTGTTGTACAAAGGCAAAGGGCAAAGGTAAGGTATTGATTTCTGCAAAATACTTATCACACTTCCTAATACTACTGCTACAGCGCTACTCTCAGTTTCAGTCTCGAGTTCCAACTTTCAACTCCGAACAATGAATTCAAGGCTTGTATTTTTTTAGTTTCAAAACTTTTGTTTTCTAACTCACGACTAATGTTAAAAAAATCAGATTGGAGATGGAAACGGTCGTATCTTTAATTTTCGAATTGATTGAATCGATTTATTTGATATAATTTTTTTTAATATTTAAATATTAAATTTAATATTAAATAAATATGTAATTTTTTTTAATATTTAAATATTAAATTTAATATTAAATAAATATTAAATACGGTTAACAATTAATAAAAATATGCATTTGATTTAATGGTAGTTTTTCTTAATATAAAACTAAATGGTTAAATATTCAAATCTCATTAATTACAAATAAAATTTTGAAAAAAAATAAAAATATATATAACCGGTTTTTTACCAATTCAATCCGATTTTTAATCGATTTTGTACCAGTTCGATTGATTTTCGATTTTAATACATTTGTTAGATCGAATAGATCATCAAATTTTGATCTAATCCGATTTTTTATTACATGCTCTCAATAATTTAAAGGATTTTCCAGCTCAACTCAATTATGATTTTTTATAAAAGAGGCTACAATAAGAGAATAAAGAAGTAATTACAAATTTTTGGATTCGAATTTAAATTGTTAAATATTATTCTTTTAAAAATAATTATATGAATCAATTGTATCAAATTTCAATTCAATTATGTATTCTAATACAATACTACTACTACTAATTTACTACTATTATATTATATTAAAATAAAATGTAACTTATACTCTTATTATTATCAGTATCACATCAATTTCTCTTGATATAATAGTAGAAAGAGTAATAAAAATTATACAGTCTACACCGCTACAACACACAAAATTACCTATCTCTTCTTATCTCTTAAACCAATAATAATAATAATAATTTATAACATACCTCAAAATCTGTCCCCAGAATCAATCTAAAACTTTGATTGAGGAAATTAGATTAAGGTTAAGATTCAGGTTTTCTTGCTCGCACTAAAAATAAGAACTTTTGAAATGAGAACAACGAGAACTAAATGCTTTTTAACGGTTAGATCAAATTTATTATTTTGTAACCGTTGATTTTTACATATCAACAACTTGTAATAGCAGGCATTGAGCTGAAAACACAAGAAAAAATCAACATACTGCAAAATTGAACCTCGATTTTATCAAAAAGTGTAAAATTGATTTCTATTTTCAAGAAAAAATAGAAAACTGTGAAAAAATATCCAAAAAATTTTTTCAAAATGAAAAGAAATAGCAAATGGGTTATCAAAAATGAAAAAGAGGCATGGAAAAATATTGCCTCCCCCGACTACTCCACCAACCTCGTTGTCTCTTTGATCCGCTGCTTTCTCAACTTCTCGTATCCTCCATTTCCTTTCTCTGTGTTACTCTTTCTCTTGCATGCCCTTGCTCTTTCTCTCTCTCTAGATCTTGCGTAGAGATGATTGCAGGAAACAAAGAGAGATAAAACGAAAGTTTTTTTAAATAATCCTAAGAAATTATAGAGCTCTGGAATTCATTTTCCCTTTTTCCCTTTTAATTTTATTTGAATCTGAGTCTGAGTCTGATGTCTTATTATTATTATTCACAAAATCAAAATTACCAAAAAGCACAATAAGCAGAGAACTTATTCTACCCCATATAAGCAGAGAGAACAACAATGTTTTCAATGAACTCTCTATTAGCTAAGAACAGTATATTTATCACTTATCAATAGTGAAAGATGAGAAAAAGAACACTGTGTTCTATAAGGTGCAGCTCTTTTGCAGATCATCATCATATGAATATCCTACACTATTTAAAGATTCTTTACTGTGTTAAAAATATCAGATTTAAACTATCTTTATAAGTTAGGATCATGAACTCTATGCTCTTTATCTACATTCTCTCTCTTTACTCTATCCTTCCTCATATCTGATAAGCAACACTCTTAAATTGTTCAAAGTATTTTTTTAGAGAAAAAATTTAAGGAGTCTTCCTTTTTTTTTTCTAAAAAAAAAAAAGAAATAGGTCATATAGTACTTTAAGCTTAAAACATATACTTGCACGTTGCTGTAGAAATTAACTAGTAAGTTGGTAGCAAATTGGAGTAAAAGCTTTTGCAGGTTTGCTATGACTTCTGAAGTTGGCATAATGGTAGCTTGAAAAGGCTCTATATTTTTCTTTTTCTGATTGTGGATGAGTTTCAAGTTTTATTGAAAAATAATGAATGGACAATGAGATGAAATTTTGTTAGGCAATCGGTTACCTTTTTCTTTTAAAAGAAAGAAATAGTGCGTACAATATTTCCCCTTTCTATGGCTAGTAGTGAAGCTTTTTAAATGCTTTTCTGATGGAATAATTCCCAGCCTCTGCCTTGCTTCAAAAATACCTTCATCAAGTTACCGGTTCTTTCTTAATGTTGACATGTAAATCATCAACGGTTACAAAGCAATAAACTTGATCTAATGGTTAAAAAGCATTTAGTTCTCATTGTTCCCATTTCAAAAGTTCTCATCCCCGCACATCAATGAATTTCATCATCTTTTTAGGGTTTTTTTTTTTTTTTTTTTTTGTATTTGACATGTTCTTTGGCTCAACTTTAAAGCTTGGGTTTGCCTATTTTTTATTAGATTTGATCTGTTTTTGTTGGATTTTGAGAGGATATTTTGGTTTAATTATTTTTATTATTATTTTTTAAAAATTTGGCAAAGTCCATCCAACATTTTTTATGGACAAAAGCAAATGTTTCCCAAGGATGAAAGGTTGATTCGCATGTTGATTTATGAGTCGATTTAAAATTCGTATCCGACTGTCTTGAGAAATAAATAAATAAAAATTATTAATTATTTTAATTTTAATTTTAAATGATGTATTTAAAGGGGTTGGTCTGTACATTAACTCGCGGGTCGATTTAGGATCCGTACCCGACCCGCTTGGAAAAAATAAAATATTATTAATTATTGTTATTTTTTATTTTATTTTTTAAAAAAATGATGTATTTAAAGAGATTGGTCCGCACCCGATTTAGGATCCATACCCGATCATCTCAGGAAAAATTTTAAAAAAAGGAATTTTTTTTTTTAAATGATGTATTTAAAGGAATTGGTTCGTACATTAACTCGCATGTCAATTTAGGATCCGTACCTGATACGCTCGAGAAAAAAATAAATTCATTTTATTAATTATTTTTCGTTTTCTATTTATTTTACTTTTAAATGATGTATTTAAAGAGGTTGGTCCGCATGTTGACTCGCGTGTCGACTTAGGATACGTACCCGACCGTCTCGAGAAAAAATAAAAATAAAAAATTATTTTATTAATTATTTTAATTTTAATGATTTATTTGAAAGGGTTGGTCCGCACATTAACTCGCGGGTTGATTTAGGACTCGTATCCGACCAGCTCAAAAAAAATTAAAAAAATATTATTTTATTATTATTATTATTTTTTTATTTTAAGTGATGTATTTAAAAGGGTTGGTCCGCACGTTGACTCTCGGGTCGATTTAGGATCCGTGACCCGACTCGCTCGAAAAAAAGTAAATAAATAAATTTATTTTATTAATTATTTTTATTTTAAATGATGTATTTAAAGGGGTTGGTTAGCACGTTGACTTGCTGGTCGATTTAGAATCCGTAACCGACCCGCTTGGGAAAAAAAGTTAAAAAAAAAAAACGAACTCGCTGCTAATTTATATGAGAAAATCGATCTTACGAGAGAATAAAATACAAACCACAATTTTATTTTCTTATTTATTATTTTTTACCCCTTATAAATAAAAATATACACTGCACAATAAAGTCTAAACATTTTTCAAAAATACATATAAATAATATTTAAAAATACATTTGTATTATATAATTTATTAATAAACAATTATCATAAATTTAATTTTTATAATTAAAAAATTAATTATATTAATATTATTATAATTTAAAAACAAAACATTTAAATAATTAATTATTATTTAATAAAATATAAATATAAATTAAAATTAATTTATTATTATTAATTAATTAAATAAATAAAATATCCCAGCGAAGCGGGGCTTTTTTCTAATAATAATAATAATAAGATAAGGATTATTATCCCATACATTAACAATGAAGTTTTTTAAATCTACAAGCGAAGTTAAAAAATTATCACGTGTCCTTAGATTATATTAAAAAAATAAAAAATAAAAAAATTAGATATGTGATAATTTTTTAATTTATTTGTGAAATTAAAAATGGGCAATTTTTTAACCTCAAATCCAAATCCATTTACAATATATATATATATATATATATATATATATAAAGAAAGAAAGTGAATTAGTTCTATTTTTTTAGGGTTTGAATTTGGATTTATTCAAGTATTTTGTTTTTCTTCCTCCTTCCCATCTTTTTTTTCTTTCTGGAAGTTCAATAACATGACTGCTAATTAATGTAGCCCATCACAATACAATTCCCGCAACGCCAAAAATCAAACCAAACAAAAGAAAGAAAGAAAAAAAAAAATGGTTTAACAACCAACGCTAATAGAACATAGAATTGACTATAAAAAACAGCAATAGTTGTTAAAAGGGTTAATGACCCACAGGGGCGTAGGGAGGGGGGCAGGCAGGGGCCTTGGCCCCCCCTTAATTTTTTTTATAGATTTTTTACATAAAGGTTAATTTATGTTTAGCCCCTCCAAATTTTATTTATTCTTTCAATTTGGCCCTTCCTTAAAATTTTAAAGATTTTAAAAATAAAATTAAATTATGTTTGACCCCTCCAAATTTTATTTGACCCTTCAGTTTGGCCTCCTATTTATAAATTTTTTTTGATATAATAAATTTGATAACATTTTTAGTTTAAACCTCATTCATCATTATTAGTTTAATTATCTCTATGTACCTTTTCAATTAATTAAATAGATGCATTTACATTAATTATTTTGTTTAATATTTTTCATTCTATGCTAATAAGAGAAAAATAAATAAAGAAAATTAAACAATTACAATATCTAATATGAATTGTGCATTTAATTTATTTTGTTTTTTCTAAATATATGTAATCTTATGATTTTCTTTTATAATATGAAATAATTTTATGCATATTTTAATTAGATAATAAATTTTTTTGACGTTGAGACTTTATTTCTTATTAAAAAAATTTCATATGCAACATGAATTATAATATTAAAATTTTTTTAAAACAAATCATTTCATTATAAGGAATTTATATATTATTACAAACTTAATATCATAAATAATATTTAAAGTTTAATATTTTAATACTTTAATATCATGCTCATATAGCAAAAAAATTTACTTGTACAAGGCCCGACCCGATTCGAGCCGACGAATAACCTTATCCTTGGACAGGTTTATTTCATACACGATTTTTATTTTTTCTTTAAATCTTTATATGTATATTCCGACTGTACCTGCTCATGAATCGGACAGCCCGCTCGACCCGTACCGAGCCTGGGCAGAGTTATTCATGATTCGGGTCAGCTCGGATGACTATTTAAATAATAATAAAAAAATTATCTAAAATTAATTATAAAAATATTTTAAAAAATTTTAATATTAAATCAACAGTGAAACGTGTTGGTTTGGGCATGGCCTTTGGGTAAAGTTGAAAAAAAAACTGAGCCATGGCCCAGCCTAGCTCATGAGTAAGTCAATATTTCTGACCCCCTCCTCAATATTATTTCTGGTTTCGTCCTGACAGGATGACTCCTGTCGTATTTTATATAGCTGCTTGGATCTTCCTCAAATTTGGGTCTGCTCTTCTCTTCAGCAACAGTTGAGTCCTTAATTTGCAATTTGCATGCTGACTGGACCAGAAACCACCAACCCGTCCACCGCTTGCCTTTGATTGAGCCAGCCAGGCTGTGATGTATTTCTAGCTGCTTCCTCGGGTGGCGGGGAGCCGAGGACTTTACCACTACCAGGCATCTGAGGTTACCTATTTGGAAGACCTGCTAAATTGGCACAAAGCATCAACTCAAGTTCAATGAAAACTGATGTTTAATTAGCCTCCAATATTCAAAACTTTTTCTATCTATAATCTGATCTATATATAACTCATCTCACAACACCAGCGTACACCTTAGCTGCAGCAAGACATACGCAGTTAAATTTAAAACAAAGTATTAGACCTTTAAGTGGACATAGATGATCTAAACCTAACCTAAATTCATGGGATGAATGACCAATCAAGCAAAGCGCTTGCTTGCGTCATGTCAGGTCGAAGCTTCAAGCATGTCTTTGATTAGGTCAGTAACTGAAGAGCTATACTTAGGTAAGTCTGGCATCCGGTAGTTACAATTTAAGATTTGTAGCTAGCTTTGATTCACCATCAAATGCATTCTTGAAGTAGCAAAATCGAAAGAGAAGACGCCCGAGAGCCTGCAACATGGCAAAACACTGAGGCCTGAGCAGCTTCAGCATATACTTGGTATATTAATCTAATTTAATTTGTCTCTAGATTTCACATGAAAATACAAGGTGCAATTGAGTTACCCATATGTTCTCTTTTTCATTTATAAGTTATCTCCGGAACAGATCCCACATCTATGATCTATGCCAATAAAAGAATGAAGACATAAACCAAACATTTTAACCACAATAAAACACAAAAGTTTCTGAAAAAAAAAAAATAATTCTTCATTCAACCTCGGGGGCTCTATAGGCGGGTGTGGTGTGCTTATGATATTGTCTTCTTCTATACCTATCTCTTCAGGCTTCTCAAAACGCTTGTGATTGGTAGATGTGCTCCCAAAATCACACGACTTCCACAATCCATCAGAATCCAACAAAAGGTTCTCAACTTTCAAGTCTCTGCAAAATCAAAATGCCAAGAAGGAAGTAAAAAAACATACACCAGCAATAGACAACATTCAGGAAAATCACAAAACATATACCAGTGATAAATAACTAGGGAAAACACGAAAATAAGCAGGATTTTATTTTTGGGCCTTATAAAAAGTGATCATGGCATTTTACTTGATTTGTTCATATCTCATTTCTTTTATTCACATATAAAAGAAGAAAAAAAGCTGGCATGTGGCAGTCTGCATAAAAGAAATATAAAGCAATAAGAAGCTACAAAATATTTTAGCACTTTTTAATTAAAATTAAAGTTTCAGAAGATGAATTTAAAGTTAAATGTGGCTTTCTGTGCTCAAATAGGCAAAAAAAGTTGGGAAACCTAAAAACTTGAAGAGCTTCAGAACCAAATAGTTGTGAGCAATTGGCGGGTACTGACACTACATTGCAGATATCCCAAAAAATGGAAGAACCTTTTTCTCCTCAAAATAGACAGCTCCTCAGGTCTCAAAGACATTAACAAGAGAATTGTCACAAAATTCCATGACAAGGAGGGCTTCCTTGGTCCTTCCCAAATCCAAGATGGCATTGTTGTACTAATGCAATCAAGTAGGAACTAAGAAAAAGAATAAATGAAAAAACACTTAGACAAGCATTTCCAGAAAGTTTATTTTAGGATAATAGTTTCCCTATTATAGTGTAAATGGATTATTGAAAACGTTATCCCAAAATACAATACTAAACAAAAAGATTCTAGATTATACTTTAAAAATCTTTTGAACACGCATGAACCTTGAACCAGTAAAAGAGAGTAAAGGAGAAAGGAAATGATTGAAATTGGATCTAAAGTTTGTGTAAAGTTGTGTAAAATGAACATTAAAAGAATTATTTATAAGTCTCAATCAGTGTTAGAAATACCACTTTCATGATTAAACATGTCTTTGATGAAGAATCACCACTTTGGAATGAAAAAACATGTGATGTATTCGAATCTTTTAGGCCAAAATTTTACAAAACACAGAATCTTGCAAGGTATTCGAATCCCCTTCTCAAGGTATTCTAATCCCCTAGGCAAATTTGTAACATATTGTATTTTAAGTTTGCCATTCAAATCCCCTTTAAAGTCACTTGAATCCTCTTGCCTATTAATCACTTTCCAACTTCATTTTTCAACATAAATGCATACTACATGATTTCAAACCTTAGCTAATCATTTAAAACACTTTATAAATCATTCTTTTTGGTAATATATACCACTTATTACCAAAAAGATTTTCATGTATGCAATCTAAGAAAAAAACAATTTGGTTCATATGTAAAGTGTATGTCTAAATGTGTCCCAAGGCTTGATTATCATAACTTAAAGTGATTCACTTCACTTAAGATAGACAATCAACCACTTGTGGATTTGAAACTCATTTTATCCAAGTTCAATTAGTTTTAATCTTATTAATTTGTATAAAGATAGATATGAAAGCTATCTTCTCTCATTGGCATACCTTATAATAAGAAAACTTTGATTGTAGCCTCTTCATCTATCTTACCTTTTTTTTTTGTCTTGAGTACTTACCTTTCACTTGAAGAATATAAATCTCATTTATGCCATCATTAATTACAACATTTATATACTTTCACTTGATGTAATCCTAGCTTGTAACTTAAGTTATAGCAAATGAAACTCCTATAACTTCAATAACAAGAGAAAAGATTTCAAGTAGTCCATATCTTTCTTTGTATTTATCAGTTCACCATTTGGTTTGAAATTGTATTTTCAAACTCACATTTTTATCTTAACAAGTTTAATGTTAAAAGGAATAAATTATTGTAACTCTTATGTGCAATTGTATTTTCAAACTCACACTTTTAGGAAGCTTTCTTTAGGATAATAATTTTTCCACTATGATGCAAATGGACTCTTAATTAGAAGTGTTATCCTCAAGATACAATGCCTAAAACGAAAAGATTCAAGATTGCGCTTCTAGAATCTTTTGAACACACATGAACTTTGAACCAAAAGAGAGAGAGAGAGAGAGAATGAGAAAAGAATGATTCTTCATAAATTGGATGTAAAGTTTGTGTAAAATGAACATTAAAAGAAGTATTTATAAGTCTCAATCAATGTTAGAAACATCCCATCATGATTAAATGTCTTTGGTGAAGAATCACCACTTTAGGAATGAAAGAACATGTCCAACGAATTAATTTCCAAATGAGGTATTTGAATCCCCGAGCATGATATTCGAATCCCTTAAGCCAAAATTTTACAGGACACATTATCTTGCATGGTATTTGAATCCTCTTCTTAGGGTATTTTGATCCCCTAGACAAATTTATAAATAAATTTGTATTTTAAGCTTGTCATTCGAATCTTCTTTAAAGGAATTCACATCCTCTTGCCTATTTTCATTCCAAAGGCTTATTAATCACTTCTAATTTTATTTTTCAACACAAATGCATACTATGGAATTTTTAACCTTTGTTAATCATTTAAAATATTTTATAAATAATTATTTATTGTAATATATACAATAATATGTGCATAAAAGTGCGATGACATTTGGATGTCCTTGAAGTGATTTCATGATAAGGATCTCCTTGACGATCAAATCCAACGACTCCTGATCATTGCATATGATTTGCTTCAAGGCATAATGCATTCAAGCATGTAGAGCATCCCTAGCTAAGTAGACACAAGAGAAGCCACCCTCGACAATAGCATTGCGAACATGAAGTTTAAGATTGGTAACATCAAGGGATTTGTCGTCAAGCCTTGCAAAAATGGCTTGAACCTCCACATAGTTGGTCGAATGAAGGTAGAAAAGATTCTGCGCGAGTGATGATAGTATTAAGAAAAAAAAAAGGCAGTTAATGGAAATAAAAGAGAAATATGAGAAATTATCCCAATTGCTGAAGAAAAGGTGATGGGATCCAAGATGGGCCAAGTTTTCAAGAAGCAATACAATGATTCCACTTGGGCCGAATCAAGGAAGCAATGCAAGGAAATGACTTGCGCAGAATCTACAAGTCTTTTAAGCAAGGTCAAGACATTCAAGATGGGCTTGAATGAAGAGGAACCAGTTTTGGTCCATGTGGTCCAAGTTTTACAAGTGGCGGCATAAGGCTTAATGAAGTGGACTTGTTCATTAAATGACATTGCAAGGGTGGGGACCAATTCATTAAACTATGTGGTGCCTATTAAATGAGTATTTGGACTTGTGTTAAGTTTTTATTTAGTTTAGGCTTTTGGGCCTGACTTGTATAACATGTCCAATAAGCTTGTGGGGACTACCCTCATTAAACTATTGGGCATCTTTTAAATTTAATTAGGATTAAGCTTGAACATGTTCAGCCCATAGTTAAGCTTTCATTTAATTATGTAAGTAGTAAGACTTGGCTGCCAAGGAGTTCCATTTGTACTATGAGTTTTTAGGCTAGCTGAATTAGGGTTCGTAGGGAGGCTATAAATACCCTTGTTTAGCCATCTACTACAGCAACCATTATTAATCTATTGAGTTGATTTTATTCAAGTGAGTGTTTCACTCTTTTTAGTTCTTGACAGAACTTAGGAACTTATCAAAGAATTCTTTCTTTGTGGCGTTCAACCTATTAAACTTAGGTTCTTGAAACGAGAGTTCTTAGGGTCTAGCTTACAAGCTTAATCTAGGTTCTTTGAAACAGGCTTTCTAAGGGTTTAAGTTTTCTTTGCCTGAATCTTGGTTTATTGGGGTTAGGGTATTTCAATTTGTTAGTGGGTTCAAAGGGTTTAACCCCTAGGGTTCACATCAGTTGGTATCAGAGCCTAGGTTTCCAATCAGGTTTTTATAGTTATCGCTTTGATTTTTTTTGTTACTTCTTTTTGGGTTTTCAGATACTATCACAGCAAAATCAATAACAAGATTTTGGGGTTTTAGGCATTCTTGTCTTGGGGTTATAGCTTTAGGCATTCTTGCCCTGGGTTATAGTTTTTAGGTAGTCTTGCTTTGGGGTTTCGTTTCTTGTAATTGAATCAAATCAATCTAACAAGATTTTGGGGTTTCAAGTATTCCTGTCTTGGGGTTATAGCTTTAGGCATTTTTTCTAGGGGTTATAGTTTTTAGACAGTCCAAATTTGGGGTTTCAGTCTTGAAAAGTTATTTAAATCAAGATTTTGTTTTTTGAATTCTTGATCAATTAAAATTTCTTTTTGTTGATTCTTGATCCGAATCTTGAAAAAAAAAATTCAAGAATTCAGAGGGGTATTCGAACAGTCCCAAGAAAGAAAAAAGAAGTTCATCCGAAATTTCAAGAAAATCAAGAAGTCTCGTTCTTAAAAAAATAATAATAATAAGAAAAAGAAAGAAAGATTCGAAAAAGATCAAGGGAAATAGGAAAGATATGAATTCTTGGTAACTTTGTTCTTGTTTTTTACTTGTTTTACCTTCTCACTAATTGTTTCTTGTTTCTTGAATCTTTTGCTAGGTAGAATTAAGCAATGGGAGTTCTTGAAGAGTTCTTCTAGTTCCTAAAGAACCTGAAATAGGAAATAGAGTGGTAAAAGGTAAGAGTAAGTAAGTTTATTAAAGAAAAAGCCTAAAAGAGTGCAAACAAGAGTTGGAGTGATATCATAATTTAGTGTAAACACTAAGGGAGTGTGTGAGTTTATTTTTATTTTTTTATCACTAACAATTTGTTTTGTAGCAACTTCAAAGATGTATCACAACAGTGACTTAACACCTAAGAAGAAGGTGGATAGCTTATCCTTTATGTTGCATGCTATGCAACAAGAATCTGAACGCTTAAAATTGGTGTTGGAGGAGATGAGAGATAGGATGGGTCAATAAGAGGTAGTGAATATAAATCTACAAGATCCCGTGGTAGGTGAGTCTCTTGTTGCAAGGTTCTCTCAATATGCAATTTAATATAGATGACATAGAGCAGCGGAGAGATAAAATATTTCGTACTAGATGTTTTGTAAATGACAGGGTATGTAGTATGATTATTGATGAGAAAAGTTGCAATAATATAGCTAGTACCATCCTAGTTGAGAAGTTGAGCTTACCTTTACTAGAACATCCCAAACCTTATAAGTTGCAATGGTTGACTGAATGTGGGGAGGTAGAGGTTAAAAAGCAGGTTTTGGTAGCTTTTACCATTGGGAGGTATAGTGATGAGGTGCTTTGTGATGTAGTACCTATGCATACTAGCCATATTTTGTTGGGGAGGTCGTGGCAGTATAATAGGAGGGTAATTCATGATGAGTTTAGGAATAGGTATAGCTTTGTAAAGGATGGAAAAACAATCAAGCTTGTTCCTTTAACTCCAAAACAGGTCTATGAGGACCAATTGAAATTGAAGCTGAAAAATGAGAGTGAGCAAAAAAGAAAGAGTGAGGCTGAAACACAAGAAAGAAACATGAGATAAAAGAAAGGAGAGAGTGTGGCCGAAACACATGAGAAAAAAAATAGAATTGGCTGAAAAAAAGAGAATGATGCCACAAGAGAGAAAAGAAAAGACAAAGAAAAGTTTCTATGCAAAAGAGAGTGAGGTTTTTACTAATGATCAAACTAACAACCCTCTTCCTAGTTTGTCTTTTTCTTTATTGCAGGTGTTCAAGCATGTATTTCCAAGGGGGAAGTCAAATGGGTTGCCTTCCATACAAGGTATTGGGCATCCAATTGAGATTGAGCATTCACTTGATTGTTTACCACCTAACATTGATACAAGCAAGGTATGTACTTCCTATGCTACTTGTTACAAGCAAGGTAAGGGGAACATTGATTCTGATGTTTTACTAATGAGGTATGTATTTCATGCTTTTAAGAGTGCTCAAATACTTAGTTTCGAATACATGCAAGGTTTATATGTCAATAATACTGATTTATACATGGCAAATGATAAATCTGATTTGTGTTTTAGGGAACTATGTGCAACTGCTACGATTAGAGAAAGGTTATGTTCTACACATGTGTTAGCATTACCTAACTTTAATAAGACTTTTAAAATTGAATGTGATACGACAGGGATAATGATAGTTTTGTTGCAAGATAGACGTTCCATAGCTTTCTTTAAAGAGAAGCTGTCCAAATCCTTGAGAACATTAATGCTAATGCTTCTAAAGTGGACCTTCAAGGTGAGTCTAATATTTCTACTACTTTTATTGTTTCTGATCTTTCTCCTTATAATGCAGGCGATGATTCGAGGTCGAATCATTTCGAGGAAAAGGGGAATGATGGGATCCAAGATGGACCAAGTTTTCAAGAAGCAATACAAGGATTTTACTTGGGCCAAATCAAGGAAGCAATGCAAGGAAAGGACTTGGGCAGAATCTACAAGTCTTTTAAGCAAGGTCAAGACATTCAAGATGGGTTTGAATGAAGAGGAATCAGCTTTGGTCCATGTGATCCAAGTTTTACAAGTGGCAACATAAGGCTTAATGAAGTGGACTTGTTCATTAAATGACATGGTAATTAAACTATGTGGTGCCTATTAAATGAGTATTTGGACTTGTGTTAAGTTTTTATTTAGTTTAGGCTTTTGGGCCTGACTTGTGTAACATGTCCAATAAGCTTGTGGGGACTACCCTCATTAAACTATTGGGCATCTTTTAAATTTAATTAGGATTGGGCTTAAGCATGTTCAGCCCATAGTTAAGCTTTCATTTAATTATGTAAGTAGTAAGACTTGGCTGCCAAGGAGTTTCATTTGTACTAGGAGTTCTTAGGCTAGCTGAATTAGGGTAAGTAGGGAGGCTATAAATACCCTTGTTTAGCCATCTACTACAGCAACCATTATTAATCTATTGAGTTGATTTTATTCAAGTGAGTGTTTCACTCTTTTTAGTTCTTGACAGAACTTAGGAACTTATCAAAGAATTCTTTCTTTGTGGCGCTCAACCTATCAAACTTAGGTTCTTGAAACGAGAGTTCTTAGGTTCTAGCTTACAAGCTTAATCTAGGTTTTTTGAAACAGGCTTTCTAAGGGTTTAAGTTTTCTTTGCCTGAATCTTGGCTTTCTTGGAGTTAGGGTATTTCAATTTGTTAATGGATTCAAAGGATTTAACCTCTAAAGTTCACATCAAAAGGCTTATAAAACAGGATCAACAAAAAACTTGTAGCATAAAAAAATTGGAAAATCACTAAAATATATAGGGATATGATGATGCTGATAACCATGGTGGAGTTTAAGAAGTAAAAAGAAGATGAACGTTACATAACCTTCTTTAAATCGTATGATATCATCTCATTCCTAATTGTGAGAATCACGTGAACAGACAACGTTAAAATGTTAGTATTATTGACATAAAAGGGTTATTAAAGCTGTTGGAAGAGGAAGCAATTGGTGTAAACAAGGCATAAAATGGTTGGCAATGGTAGCAGCAGCATGGCCATGGGGCTAATGGGGGAGGGATGTCTATATCCTATTATGTGTATCTATATTTCATTGCAAAGAAAGGCAGTTGTTTGTACTGAATGCAGAAACAACTTTGTTAGTGCTATTGCCTATTTGGTATAGTGAGAAAATCCTGATTTTATTTATGTCGTGACCCGACAAAAGCTTAGTGGTGAAAAGATAGGATAAATACATTTTATCTTGGGAAGTTGATGCATATGTCATATATGTGATTTTTACCTAAACGCCAACGTTTCCTTCTATTATCCAATTCAAATAGACCATAATGCTCTCAATCTAATCTCTCTCCAAGAGAAAAAGATTGCTATTTCATACTATCTATGTTCTAGTAATACTAATAAATAAATTAGTAGTATTCAATTATTCATGATATGATTAAAATATTATGTACTATATGATTTTTTTTATATAAAAAAATCGCAGTCTGAGAATAAAAAAAAGTTACAGATGTTGAGATTTGAATCTCAAATTTATTAAATGTCATCTCTTAAAAGTAATTATATGAATCAACCGGATAAACCTCAAACCTAATAAGCTTGAGTTTTTGCATTTTTTTTGAGGAGGTATCTACTTATATTAGTATAAAACTAAATTAGTTTTACACACTTTCATAACTTTTTATACGATTTATATTTGTTTAATCTGACCGCCCTATTTCATGTTCTATTCACGTAGATCATGCACGTCGAGTTTCGAGTAAATTAAAAATATTTAACTATTTGTTCGATGTAAAAAACTTTCAATCTCTAAATATATATTGAAAAAGACAGTATTCTCGATCGACATGATAAAGATATCCGATCGATTCGAAACTTTATGTGCACGACGAGTACAATTATATTGTTAAACCCAACGGTTGATTTGTTAAAATATAAATCATATAAAAATTATAAAAATGTGTAAAACTATTTTAATTTTATTTAATATAAGTGATTTTTTTTCCCTCTTAGTCCTCTCATCCTCATCCATGTAAATTGTAATAACGTATAAATAAAATAGCTTTCATGACACATGCAAATACGTGTGAAAGATTTCCTCTTGTGAAAAAATCGATAAAAGCAAAGCAATAAATAATTAAAATCTATAAAAACACATTACAGTTAGAAAAAATATAAAAACTGTTTTGAAAAAACGTCGTTTTTTTAATATAAAAATTGTTTTGAAAAAAGTGCTATTTTTTGATAATCATGTAGAAAAACTCATTAATCTATTTTTTTAAAACGTGTTGAATTTTGCAAACTTAATTAAATTTAATAGAATTTACTGAGTTAGCGTCATTATCTTTAAATATGTATAGATAAAGTAAAAAGCTAAAAATCATAAATGGGTAAATACTAACTACTAATTAGAGATGGTAAAATGAACCCGAATCCAAAAATTCGTTCAGAAAAGTCCGAACCCGAACCCGTCCAAACCTGATTTGATCAAAAACTCAAAAACCTAAACCCGAAAAACCCCGAACCCGAATGGGCCCGAACCCGAATGGACCTGAACCCGAATGGATCCGAACCCAAATGGGCTCGAACCCGAATGAGCCCGAACCCGAATGAGCTCGAACCCGAATAGACCCGAACCCGAGACCGGTCTGAACCCGAACCCGAATTTAATACTAAAAATAAAAATAATCAAATTGCAATTATTATTATTATTTTTTTTTACAAAGCAATAACTTTCATTATTAATTTTATTCTAATTTTTTTTAATAATTTAATTAAAATTTAATATTATATATATATATGATAATGAAATAATAATTTTATCAAAAAGTAAATTATATTTTGTACTTATAAGTTATAATTTTAATTTCGCATATCATGATGAATTTACAATCTAAATATTTTAAATTATTGAAAATTTTAGAGATGTTAAAAAAAATTTGACAATAATTCAATTATTCTTTAAGGGTAAAAAAAATTGACAATAATTCAATTATTTTGGCCTTTTGGGTTATACTTATACG
Source organism: Fremontodendron californicum (assembly GCA_030761205.1). Classification (NCBI taxonomy): domain Eukaryota; kingdom Viridiplantae; phylum Streptophyta; class Magnoliopsida; order Malvales; family Malvaceae; genus Fremontodendron; species Fremontodendron californicum. The sequence goes on along the minus strand of JAULJL010000046.1, from coordinate 1,942,468 downwards.
GTTAGGTTAGGGTGGGTTTAATTGGATTATGACTTTCATGGGATTTTATTTTAGCGGGTGGGTTTAATGGGGTTTTGGATTTTATGACCTTTTGATTTTGAGTATATTTATTATATATTAATAAATAATCATATTAATTATATATTTATTACGTATAATTTAAATACAAATTATAATTTTTTAGTACTACTTTATAATTTATACTTTATACTGATGAAAAAAATATAAGTACTCGATATATATATATCTTGACTATAAACATAAATTTTTTGCATTTTATAAGTATATAAACGAATAGATGAAGGTCAAGATTTATTTTTAAAAGTTTTTTATTTTATAGTGAATATAAATTATAATGTATTTATATTTCGAAATTCGAGTTCATCAAATAAATTATTTTAAATATCAATATGATTAATTTATAATATATCATATTTTTTATAATAAATTATTTCAAAATTTGATTTTATATAACAAATTAATTTCTTATTCTTTTGGTGCTAACAAATATTAAATTTAAAAAATAAATATAATTAAAAATATCATATAATAGCAAAAGTATAAAAATAATAATAAATTAATAATTTGTTTTTAGATATAAATATTTAAATTACGTAAAAATGATTACATATAATATAAAATGATGTAAAACATACCCGAACCCAGACAGAATCCAAACCCAGACCGAACCCGAATGGATTCGAAACCGAATGAGCCCGAACCCGGATGAATCTAAACCCGAATGAACCCGACCCGAACCTGTCCGAACCCGCCCAATTGCCACCTCTACTACTAATTCAACAATTGGCTTAGCCTTAAATATTGAAAACACAACAAATCTTTATTTTGGCCTAAACAAATCATAGGAGTTTAGAATTAGAAGCAGCCAGGTGAGGTGACTGCTTTGTCAAATGGCAATAACCGTAAATCTCGATTGAAGTCAAGTCCTTTTTAATGAAAAATCGTTAAAATATTGAGGTGAACTCGTAAAATTTAACAGATTTAAATATATTTTAAATCATATTTTATTTTAAGTCATTAATTCTGTTAGATTTTATGAGTTCATATCAATATTTTAACGATTTTTCATTAACATTATTATCAATTTTACTTATTTACGCTTATTTCAAACAAAAATTAAATTACTCAATTTTACAATAAAAAACTAAATTATTTTTTTATTACAATACAGAAACTATTTTAAACCGATTAATTTACAATGATATAGTATAAGAACTTTGACAGCCAGGCGAGGTGACTGCTTTGTCCAATGGCAACACCGTAAATATCGATTGAAGTCGAGTCCTTTTTAACACAAAAACAGATTTTGGTAGAATCTAGATTGGCGCTTAATCTCCTTTCCTTTCCCGCGCCCTTCCTTTTTTTTTTTTTTTTTTTTTTAAGTTTTGACGCAACTGTTTAAGAGCGAAATAAAAAGTTTCTTCCTTTCCTTTGTGTCTCTCTCAGACTCTCACACTCTGAAATTCGAATGAATAGAAATTGTTAAACAAGGGAAGGGAAGGGAAGGGAAAAGAAAGATGTTTTATTCGCATACGTTTTTGTCTCGTAAGGCCCCTCTCGGGACAGTGTGGTGCGCCGCTCATCTCCAGCACCGACTCAAGAAGTCTCATTACACCGCCACCGATATCCCCTCCACCGTCGGTCCGTCTTCCTCCCTCTTTTCCTTTTAACACTAGATTCTTCATTTGTTTCAACGTTTGGGTTTGGCCCCATTCTTTTTATCTTGATGTCTTTTCGCTATTATTTTTCCATAATCATCTTAAGAGATTAAAAGGTCCTATTGGCTCCCTTTTAAAATCAATAATGTGTTGGTTGTAAATTTTGCTTAACAATTTTGAATATTTCAACCATTATTGAATACTTATAAACTCTGCTTGGAACTGAATTGGACAAACAAAATGCACTGTAGCATTTATTTTCTTTAATCATTATGCGTGTCAAGCTGCATATAATAAGGCTGTTTCTTAACCCCAATCCTCATCCGAATGCAGATCACATCATGTTCCCCGAAGTTCCTATTGCACTAAGAATGTCAGGCCACCTTCTTTTGGGCGTTGTTCGTATATACTCTAAGAAAGTTGATTATCTTTTCCATGACTGCAATATCGTCCTGATTGGGTTAAGAAAGGTCTTCGCTTCCACACAAGTTAATTTGCCTGAGGATGCAAGACAGGCACCCGTTCAAGCTATCACTTTGCCAGAGACATTGGACCTGGATGCCATGGAATTGGACGGTGATTTGTATATCGAAGGGTAAGCCTTTTTGGATTAATTCATTATTTATTTTTTTTCTGTTTTTGTGCGCCTCTGGATATTAATTAATATGATGATGATATATGAACTTTCATTTTCAGAGCTTCAGATAATCATCTCAGGAGTCCAGAAGATATAACACTTACAGGTACTATATAGAATTTGAAATGCTATTTGCCACTTTTTTGAACAGGTAATCATTTTCTTGTCTCACTATTTCTGTCCTGATGTAACGTGTGTTTTACCTTTTCAACAGATCAAATTCCTGTTGGGAGGGATGCTTATGTTGCTATAACTTTTGATGATGTAAGACATTTTTTCCTTTGGCAAATTGAAGTTTAGCATTGATTTATCATTTGTTTCAAGGTACTGGAATTACATTTTCACCAGAAACATATATTGTGCAGGATATCATGATGGATGATACATCACCTCTGGAAGCATTTCCCAGGTCTGGGTCCATACAGATGGATGAGTAAGCCCTTAATTTCATCTTTAAAATTTACATTTTCAATCTTTTTAAAGACCAATGAATGTTTTCCTGTTTCATATTTATGATATATTTTCCCCTTTTTTACAATTATAGCAACCTTCAAGAACCTCCAGAAAATGGTCATGTGGGTTTTCAAGATCCTGCTCCACACAATCAGATACAAGTGCCTAGTGTAAGTGCTGCTTTTCAGGATCCAGGTCATAGTAATCAGATGGGAGTACATGGTGCAGCAGAAGATTTTGAAAAACATGGTCCAAGTAATCAGACACAAGTACTTGAGCCTATTAGCAACGACAGTTCTCAAGATTTTCCAGAAATTGAAACGATGCGTGATGCTCCCCATGACTTTTACACCCAAAACCTCCCCTCTGTGTGTTCAGATCACAGAAATAATCCAACTGAAGTGACTGGTTCTTGGGAGCAAGTCCTGAATGAGAAGGAAATCCATACTCCTAGTTTGAACATATTAGCTTCTGGAGAGCTGTCTATGCCTTTTCAGCAGCACTCAGATCCACCAGCTTCTGCTTCAAACGGGCCTCCAGATGTTTCATTTGGTGGGTGCACATTGTGAAAATTATATTGATGCCTAAAAATATTGGCCCTTTCTGTTTTAAGTAAAATGGTTACATGATAATAGTTTTTATTCTGTCTCAGTGAATGCATCACCTCAACTTGTCATTCCACCATCTCCACCAGTGCAGCAGCCAAGGCAGAGACGAATACCACGGCGGAGGCTCTTTGATGAGAAATTGGTGTTACCGAATAGGTATAGCTGGTTGTAGGATTGATGTAGTCTCTCTCTCTTTTCTTTCTTCTTTTATTTTTTGGTACTAGTTATTGATATGAATGTATGGAAAGGTTGATGAAGAGGGCGCTTGAAGATTGTGGTGATCTAGTAAGGAAGAGAAGGAAAATTCCTTGCTCTGCTTTGGGTGTATGGAAGTTGAATAATGATCGACGAATGGAACAAGTTTTTAATGAGCCTTCATTAACTGGTACATTCTGCTTGCTTACCTTGTCTTGCTGCTTGGTTTTAAATCTAATATCAAAAGATAGGTTTATAGAAAGATGGTACTTGTATAAATGCAGGGTTGTGTGCAGATATATGTAATATGTTCAAAAGGGACTATATCTCTACAAAACCACAGTTGGTGGTACCTCAGGAAGTTGTCCTAGAACCTACAGTACCACAGTCTACTGCTTCTACAACTGAAGCTATCTCTGAGCTCAGGATTGGGGCCTCTATGCCAGATCCTAGAGTTGGATTTTCTCCTGTTTTAGCACCTGAAATTGACATGGAAACTGAATGTCTTCGACATAATGAAAGCAATGCTGCCGACAATGTTTTTCCTGAATTTGGGTCCTTCCCAGCTGGATCCATGCCTTCTCCATTTAGAAGGGAGGACTCTCCTTTCTCAACTAACAGTTTAGAATCAGAGTTGGCCCCCAAGGCAGGAGTGGCTAGCACACCAAATATTTCAGCATCGACTGGAACTCATGGATCCGAGATTCATACAGCTAGGACATTTTTGGAGGAGCAATCATGTCTGGGAAACACTGGGTTTTCAGCTATTCCTGAATTTGGGTCTTCTGAAGCAGTATGTTTTGCTTGAATGTTTTAATTATGTCTCCAATTCTTCATAGTTATTCATTATAGTTAAGGGGCTGTCCTATTCTTATGGTCCATTTTGGTGTGCCTTGATGGTGTGTTGCCTTGCAATAAGACTTGAGAAAATTTGCAGAGTTTAACATAAGAGGTTGTGTTTCAAACACCAGGGCATGTGCATGATGTGCTTAATATATAACAATTGGCATGAGTTTGGACAAAATAAAATTGACTCTGTGCAGAGAAAAAACACTTTATAAAGAGATTCATAATACAGATTATGGAATACTTGTGGTGATATAAGTAGCCATAGAAAATTGTTTTTCCTATATCTACTTCCTTTGCTCATGCTTCTGACCAAGGAATTGTATTGTAGGATCTTTATTTTCTGGAAGAAGATGGTAATACACCGACAGGTAAGTTGAGTACGCTTTTAGTTTCTATGTGCATGGTGGTGTCTTTTAATTATCTTGTTCATATTCATATAAGAAAGATACAAATGTCCAAGTTTAGAGATTTTCTTATTGCATTCTACTGCAGAATCCATAGCAAGCCAAGGGGTGGATTCCTTAACTGCGAGAACAAGGTACTTCCTTTTCTTTATTAATGGAAGAATCTTTACCTTCTGCTTTACCACTCACAAGATTCATTTTTTTTTTCCTTTGGTTATATTGCTGCTATTCAGGGCAGTGGCTAAATACTTGAAAAGGCATTCCCCTATTACCCCAGTCTCAGAAGATGCTCGTGTAGATCTCAGTTTGAACAAGATTTTAGAAGGAAAAACAAGAAAAATATGTGCTCGAATGTTCTTTGAGACATTGGTAAGTTTCTAAGGCATTTCAATGTAGCTGTAAGCTAAATTCTCTTTTGTTTTTATTCCTGTTTTCATACAACTCGATTCCAAATGTTCAAGTTTTTGGTTGCTCCCTTCTGATTTTTTTTTTCCCGATCACATTCTCATCATACGTGGACTAGAGCTTCTGCATCATTTTTATAATTTCCATGTAAAATAATTCAACCATGTTTGTTTGGGATAAATGCTGTGCAAAATCAATTTTTCAGTGACTGTTTTATTTAGGCAAAGTTCACTTCTTATGTTTGTCTTCACTTGGTTTTATTCTGTACCTTGAACTGTCAGGTGTCCATTGTGTGGGTAATTAAGTGATAATGGGAAAGAATGAGGAGTCAAAAGAATTTGTTTGTATGTGGTTTAATCTGAGTAATCTTTGGTTTTAACACCAATTGTGATTGTGGCTCATTAGCTTTGATTGTACTCAAGTATTAAGTTTTGGCCCTGTATGTGTTTACTTTTGGATTAAGATTTAGTATTTAAGTTTACTATTTCCATAATCATTGTAAAAATTTATAGTCATATTCACATAAAACTGAAAAGTATACTATTCATTTTGATGGTGTATGTATGTATATGGGGAAACGCAGGTTTTGAAGAGTTATGAAGTGGTTGATGTACGACAAGAAGAACCTTATGGTGATATCACTCTGAAGTTGACTCCTACACTACTAGCAAAGGTTGAAATGTGAGGTTATATGCAATGTCATTGGCAACGGTAATATTTAGTATTATTATTGTACTTTTTTATTGCTACTTACCAACTTTTGTCAGAGCAATTTTTGTTTTACAAAATGCAGTTGTTTCACTGATCGGAATAGTTAGGGGGGTAATTGAGCTGCGGAGGAGAAAGGGAGAGGTAGAGTAGATAGTTTTTTTTTTTTTTTTTTGGTACAAAAATGAATAGTCTCTCCTCCACCCTCATTGGAACAGGACTGCTTGCTAGGGTGGGGTGGGGTGGGGTGGTGGTGAAACTACTCTAATTTAGTTGGATCTTATTTATTTATTTATGTATTACATACATAATTACCAAACTTTTCTTATTCTTTCCTCCTATTGTTATCTCGTTGACCTTTGTTAGAGGCACTTTAGTAATTTTGAATTCACCAACTTCTAGTGTTTATCATAGGATTAGGAATACAAAATATAACTAGTTAACGCAAATTTCTTTCATTGTTGTTTTTGAAAAATTAAAATGATTTATCAAACTAGTGTCTTCTAATTTGTAAACAAGCAGCTAATCTATCTCATAAAGGTAACAATGCTAATGAGAGAAACTTGGGATTTGATGAACGGAGTGCTCAAAGAAAGATTCCATAAAGCACTTGTAGGGACAGGCTTGTTCATTTCATGGACAGCACAGGAAAGGAAAGTAGTGATAAAATATGATAGTAAATTTTTATTCTAAACCATCTTAAATTAAATTAAAACTTAAAAACTTGGTTTTATTTGGTGGAGAGAAGCATGGATTTTGTGTTCAAGGTGGGCTTCATGTTCATGATCATGGTCATGGTCCTCTCCTCAAGACGAGCTTTGATGGCATGGCAATGGCATCATTCTCCTTCTCCCAGTCCCAGTCCCAGTGAACCGCCAAGGCAAGGGTGGTGTCAGCTGTGGGTTTCTTCATGTTGGTCTGTCAGTGTCACCCACATAAGCTCTCTGCTGAGGCTTCCACTTCCAGCTCTTACCACTCTAAAGACCAACCAAAAAAAGGGATCCGAATGAGCTTGGTCCGTATATCACGCTTCCGCTTCCGGCTTCTTGTATACCACCACGGCTTTTACTATTTGAGCTTTTGAACGCTGCTCTAGTCTGACCAACACTTCATTTGATAATAAGAGATCAAATCTCTTCTTCAAAATTTCATAAGAGATCCATATGAGCTCATTTTGATTCAATTAATTTATATTGTTAGTTGGTTAGGTTTTGATGTAATTGATTTTGAATCTTCAATGCGCAATTCTTATAACTGCAACTGTCTCTCCTTCACTCCCAAAATTTTTTCAATCCAAAAAACCCAAACTAACTTGATAAGAAGAATTATTATATTAATATAACTAATACCAAAAAACTGTTATGGATTATTATACAGTAAAATTTAATTGCTTGGGTTATGGCTTGGTGACTTTTTATTTATGTCCAGATGAAAACGTTACTTCAAGTTCAAGTGGAAGAGTTTTAACTTTTTAAGGCACGCCACATAGCACTAGCTTAGCTTGCTGTCGTACGCCCCGCCGCACTCTATAAAAGTCCCCTCTCCCGCCATGACAAAACTACATTGCCCACAATATTCCTGTCCTCTCTCTCTCTTTACATATTCTCTCTTTAAAAAGGAAAAAGGAAGAAAAAACTAAATCCAGATTTCAACACCACAAATTTTTTTTTTATAAAAAAAACCCCAATCGACCAATGGAGTTACCGGTGATAGATCTAGCACCGTATTTGGAGATCGCTGGGAATCGGGAAGGTGAGTCAGCAAAGCGGGCGAGTGGACTCAGCGAGTTGTGCCGCGAGGTGAGTCGGCTACTGAAGGAAACGGGAGCTTTACTGGTTCAGGATCCGCGCTGTTCGGCGGAAGACAATGATCGCTTCATTGATATGATGGAGAAGTACTTCGAGAAGCCAGCAGACTTCAAGCGCTTGCAGGAGCGTCCCTTTTTACATTACCAGGTCGATTTATATGTGGAAAAGAGAGGAACTTTTTTGAAAAGTACAGGATGTTTATTGCATTGCCCAGATAAGATTTTAGAAGAACATTCAAGTAATTTATATATTTTAAAACTTCTTTCTTAGTGCCTTTTAGAGGTGCTGCCGTATAAAATAGCTAAATATTACAATTTGACTCAATTATATTTCCAAAATGGGGAAAAATTCAAGGGAAATCTTATTGTATGGCTTCTTAGTTTTTACTTGAATATTTGTTTATATTGGAGTAAAAACCATATAACAATTTGATTTAACTAAAGGGTTCAAATTATATTTCCAAAATGGGGAAAAATTCAAGGGAAATCTTATTGTATGGCTTCTTAGTTTTTACTTGAATATTTGTTTATATTGGAGTAAAAACCATATAACAATTTGATTTAACTTTATATGCAAATGGAGAGCACAGGTAGGAGTAACACCAGAAGGAGTGGAAGTGCCAAGAAGCTTGGTCGATGAAGAAATGCAAGAGAAGTTAAGGGCAATGCCCAAAGGGCACCAACCATTCACTCCCAAGGGGCCTGATCCCAAGTGGCGATACATGTGGAGAGTGGGCCCTCGCCCTTCCAATACCCGCTTTCAGGTCTCTTATCTTTCTCTTTTCTCTTGCAAAAATGTTCGGATATGAAGGTTTATTCTATTTTCATCATCTTCTCCTTTCTTCCCTTGCAGGAACTTAATTCAGAACCTGTCATACCAGAAGGTTTCCCTGAATGGAAAGAGACCATGAACTCTTGGGGATACAAAATGATATCAGCAATAGAGGCAAGTTGATTGTTTGATTTGCTTGCCTTTATATGATCCATTTTACCTAAAGACTAAAGTTAGCATGTCTCTATTATTGCTTAGGCTGTTGCTGAAATGGCAGCAATTGGATTTGGGTTGCCAAAAGACGCATTTACTTCCCTTATGAAGCAGGTATGTAATGTTAACCAGTTTCAGATTGAACTTTTTTGACTTTTAGTACTCCTTCATTGAAGTTTGCCTTCAACGTACTGCTGTTTATTCTTGTGATATAGAGTATGTGGAATAATAGGGATAGAGAAATGAAGATTGTGAATGGTCTATTTAAAGCTTTGTTGGCGTGCAGGCTTACCCATTACATTTCAGTTTTCAGGGTTTTCTCGTTTTCTTCTTTTTCCTTTTTCTTTTCTAGTAAGACCTGTATATCCCTACTTTTCCATGGTGGGATAAGCTTATTAGTGCCACCTTGATGAAGTTCTTTATCTCTCAGTGCTAGTGATCTTTGTTTTTGAATGATCATGGCATGCCATGCTATATAGTCTTTGTTTGCAATAGAGTCATGGCACATGCCATTCATTTTCATTTTTCATTAGGAAGCTTATCACTTATTTATCATTTGCGCTTGACCAGAAATCCTTTTTCCTTCCAAATCCAGGGGCCACATCTTCTAGCTCCAACAGGGAGTGACCTCAGACGTTATGGGCAGGAGGGCACTGTGTTTGCAGGCTACCACTATGACCTTAACTTTCTAACTATTCATGGCAGAAGTAGGTTCCCTGGTCTAAACATCTGGTTAAGGAATGGGCAAAAGATTGAGGTGAAGGTTCCTATAGGATGTCTTCTAATTCAGGCTGGGAAGCAGGTAAGAACATGAGCACTAATTTCTATTGCTTAATGATGATGATGGTATCGTTTGTGATCTAGTTGGCCAACCAAGTTGTTGGCTTTTCTTTGGTAAATAATATAATATATCCTCAAAAAATAAAAAATAAAAACTTTTGTAGATGCCCTGTTCCAATGATCAGAAAAGTTGGTTTACTTTTTCTGTATGGTGATTTTCCAATCATTGATATTCTCTTCTCGCCGTCTCCCATTTATGTCTTATTTGTAGAAAGAATATGTACAGCTTTGTGCGTTAAGATTGAGAGACATCACTACTCACTGTAAATGGTCTAGTACCATAGATGGTAGCTAAAATGTAAACAAAAGTCTCGGCTTTTTAGGGGTGGGCTTGAGCTACCCTTTGCACATCTCAGCCGTTGGACTGAGGATGAAAAGCTACAGATTCTTGGAGTTTTTAAATTTCTCAATTCAATAACTCTTTTCGCCTGTAATTTTTGAAACTTGTGGATAGTGATTTAACTAACTTCTTCCATGGTTTATTGAGTTAAGCATGTACATACACAAGTATTTCATTGCCATTCCTCTGTGATGTGCAGATAGAATGGTTGACTGCTGGTGAGTGCACTGCTGGCATGCATGAAGTTGTTGTCACAAAGAGGACAATTGATGCTATAAAGTTAGCATCGGAGCAAAATCATAGCCAATGGAGAGTATCCTCGACGGTGAGTGAACTGAACCATATCCTAGCCATCAACATCAAGCCAGCATTTGAAAAAATCAGTAGTTATGATATATATATTTTTGGTCTTGTGCAGTTGTTTGCTCACATAGCTTCGGATGCTGTATTAAAGCCTCTCAGACACTTTGCAGAATCACCACTTGCTAGCAAATATCCACCCATATGTGCGGGAGAATATGTTGAACAAGAGCTTGCAGTAATTAATCTGAAAGGAAATAAAGGGGAATCATGACAAATTGTTTCTTGTTATTATGTAAGAAATCATACAACATTATTGTTGTTCAAGAGATGCAAATAACGTTTCAAGGGTTTAAATAATTGTTTGCAAGAAAGGTGATTGACATTTTATGGTATATCAAATGTCACAACTCACATGGTGTGATATTTTTATTTATTCTTGCAAATTCATTTTAAATAGAAGAGCATTGCCTTTTCATTTGCTTTATATATTCAATATCCTCGATGATTTTAATAGTGCATAAATTCGATTTCATTGACATTGTTTGTTTAAATGATAATAATAATAATAATAATAATTGATGCAGTCATTTCAATTTTCATATACAAAGACCATCAAGGTTTTTTGAACTTTCATTTAAACAATCAAATAAAAACAAAAATATGTTAAGATATCTAAATAATTGAACAAATTAATAATGCATTTTTAACGTTCATAGGCATGGTAGTACCAAACATATCAAACTTTCTAAAATACTGATTATCAACAAGATAAGGAGAAATACCCTTTTTCCTTTTCCTTTTTACTTTTTCATTAATTATTATTATTATTATATATACATGCTCATAACGAATTATGTCTCATCAATTGATTTAGGATATTGCTATAAGTTCATTATATCAATTCCACCCTTTAGTTACAAAAACAAATGACAAAAATCAGGTGATAATCAAGCATGATGTTGGTCAGATCAAGATGATAGCGAAAAACAAAAATAGCATTACTTGGAGAGATCTGATTACATACTGATCCTGCCCTGCCCTGCCCTGCCCTGTGTTCAAGCAACAATTAGATTTGGGTTTGGGTATGGGTATGGTAAGAAACTGGAGTCAGGTCAACTTTGGTTGAACCTCTCAACTTAATTAACATCATGAATTAAACAAGAAACTATTATTCAGAGACTTCTTCTTGTTGTACAGCTGAGCTGATATTGAGGTTGGCGTTGAATAGAATGCGAATACATTAATCAAATATATATATAACCTATTAATTGTATCTTACACAAAGAAAGGCTTTAGCAGCAAATCTACTTCACATTCACATTCACAACCTCTCTCAACATCCTATATATTATTCCTTCAATGCATTACAAATGATGCCCCCTTCCCAACTTTCCCCATATTGTTACTGCTATCTGCTATCTGCTATCTGCTATCTGTACATAACTAAAACAGCTGGTAGAATAGTGTTTGTGTTTTCTTCAACAGCTGCACTTGGCTTTCCTATCCGTTAGTGTCTGCAATAAAAAACCAAACACCATTTTTGTGAGAAGAACCTTTTTTTTTTTTTTTGAGGCAGCATCTTTTATAACTACATACCTTCACCTGCTTCTGAAGATCTTTAATGTACTCAACTGCCATATCTAACATATCTGCTGTATTTGTTTGCTGCCAGCCCCAAGAGAAAACAGCAAAATTGAGTTCCTTCCTCTAATTATTACTACAAATTAAAAAAAAGGATCTGCATATATGTATAGGATCTAATAAACTACCTTGTCCATGTTGGGGAAAAGACCTTGCAGTTTCCTCATTCTTTCACTAATCCGTGTTCTTCTCACCTAAAATTTGCATACAAATGGAATCAAAGACTGACTGATGAATGTGATTAAACTCTGGCAAATTGGAAGGGCACTTAATTGTTTGGGTCGGAGTGGGACAATAAGCTCAATCAAGAAAAACTGAAACATGAATGAAGAAGATCACATAAATGATGCAATTGAAATATATACCCTCTCAGCAATGCTGCGTGGGTGAGTAGCGCAACCTCTTTTTGCTCGAATCTTGCAAGGGACCGAGCCTTGAAACTGCCAAAGCTTCTCTACAGCATCCATCTCCGCACAAGTCTTAGGCAAACTCAAATGGTGTGTTAAAGCAGTAGAACAGTCTCTGCAATCCCGATTCTGATTCAAATGTAATGATATATATATATATATATATATTATTAGTCAAACAAAACAAAACAAACATTATTAGCAGAATGAAGAAAAGCAAGCAATATGAATTGAAATTGCTAGCTAGCTACCTGAGTTTGTGATCTGCTTAAACCACAAAATAAGTCACCATCACTTTCTCTGGCTCTCCCCAGGCCACTAAGTGAAGCATTATTCCAAGAATCAGTCCTCAAGTTGGGGATGAAGTGCCCATTGCCCCTCACGCTTTCGTTCTCAACTTCAGCGATTCGAGGCATTGGCCTTGAACATGAAGATGGCCCTGAGGAGAAGCTGATATGATTATTATACAACCTACCAGTAGATGTAGGTTCACCATTAGTATCATTGCATGCCCTGAAAGTACTCACTTTTCTGATTGCATTAAAACCTGTCAGCATTAAGAAGTGCATGGCTTAGTTTTAAGTAATAATTAACCAAAGCATCACCAAAGATTGATCAAGTTAAAAAAAAAAAAAAAAGAAAATTAAAACATAGGAAGCGAGAAATTTCTCTCTGCATAACTAGCATCTAAATTATATAGAACAACCCCAGTGCGTCAGCAAAGTTTAAGAAGACTTTAAGACAGTTTAGGAGGAAGGATTCTATTGATTCCTTTATCAATTAATCCATTTTCTTTTATATTTTTAGTTTTTCTCCTCTTTAATCCTAAGAATTTACATGATATTACATGATAAACAATTCCTTTTTCAGATTCAGACTACATGAGCAAAGAAAAGAAGAATATGAAAAGTGAAACATGAGATGAGATGAGAATATATAGTTCAAAAGTCCATTGTAATTACAGAACCCCTCCACTTTCCTTTCCAGCCAAAAAGAAAAGGTACAAACAAGCATCCAGTTATAAATTGGCAATCATGTCTGAAAAGTCCTCAAAAAAAAAATCACGAATAAACAAATGATCGTAGAAAGTTGATTAAGAGCAAGAGAAAAAGGAAAGTACCATTATCTACGCCTAGGTTGGAGAAAAATTGAGCGGGGGAGCTGCTTTGCCTAACAAGATTGGAGCTATTTCCAAAATTGCCCAGTTTTGCTTGCATTGAATTCTCCAATCCCAGAGAGCTACTAAGACCAAACGAACTCTCTACGCTATTAGCAACACTAACTGTATTACCATTTGCCAAACTCTGCACTGGTACTAAGCTTTGATACATCATTTCTGAACTACTAGAACATCCATTCTGTTGCGAAATACACAGCAGCTCTTCTTGCTTCACAGATTTCTCTTCATATTCTTGCATTTCATGACAATCAGAATTATTGCCTGAACCATGACAAGGCAACATAAAGAATGTTTCCATTTCAGGACTTGAAGATCGAATATCGCCATAATCTTCGAATCCAGTACCTCTTGCGATGCCACTACCATTGACAAGGTTCTCAAGGAATGAGCTTGGCGCCGAGCGATAGCGCGTTTGACCAGAACTATGCTGTTGGTTTTGTTGAAGATAGTAACTCCTGTCCATCATTTCTTGGTTCTTTCTCACTTCTCCATCTGGAAACTTGAAATTTGAGCTATACGAAACACTCATGTCTTTTGAGGATTAAATTTCCTGCCAACAACTAAAACCATACATCAATCATCATTCAATTCCAACCCCCCTTTTCTTTTCTTTTTTTGCTTTTATGTTAGATTTCATGCTAGCATGAAACACAAGTTCTTTAACGAACATCCATACCTGAATTATAAATATAAGATTCCAATTCTGAAGGTTGCTTGATCTTCTAAACTTTGCTTAAACTTCTCTGAAGGTTGCTTCTTCCTCAAAATTGGAGAAAACACCCAAAGGGAAACCTGCTTCTTCAAATTAGATTGGCCCAATAGCTGCCAAAAGAAAAGGTAAAAGAATTTACATCTCAGAGAGATCCCATTGAAAACTTCTAGCATTCACGGCAGCCTTGACATACTATTCAAAGTTAAAGATTAAGTTCTAAATTAAACACTAAAAGAAATGGAGCATGGATGGAATAGTATACAAGAAAAGTAAAACGGCTTTTCATTAATTTAGAATCTTTGTTGAATTTTGTTCGTTCGCCATGAAAATAGCTTCAAGACAAAATAATCCTCAAAGAGCAAAGCAGATATATATGTATACATGTATGTACAGGTTTTATACCAGAGGAAGCAGCGTTTGATTAGTGATTACCGAAGAAAAAGATGGGATTTTTTTTATCAAGCAAAGTACCTTGAGCTTTAAGGGTCTGACTTTTTGTTTGTACTGCAGAGAACACTGAATAAGGGAAAACCAAAAGAGTAGAAGTAGAAAGAAAGGAGGAAGAAGCGGGAGGAAAGGGCAGGAGAGCAGAGGCTAAGGAATCTTGTCTCCCCTTGAGGTACATTTATGAACTATACTGTTTGGTAAACACCCTTGATAATGGAGTACTTATAGCAGACATGCCATTGATGATGTAATGTGGTCCATGTAAGCAGACGGCTTGACTAAACTGCCCTGAATTGCAGTTGAAATTACAGGTTTCAAGGATGGATGTTTCAGCCAGCAAGCCAGCATCTGTTTGTGGAAGCAGACAAAGATGTTTTGTGCAGACAGAGAGATAGTGCTATTTTTATTTATTTTATTTTTTGGGATGGATTTTGTTTTCATCAATTAAGAAAAGTTTGAGAACAACCTTATCTAGATTTGAAAGCATATGATGCTTTTGCTTTGCTTATGGGTCAAGCCAGCCAAGCGTGTGAAGTCTAAGATGGGGGGTTTCGTTAAGTTAATGTGCTCTTTAGGTCAATGGAAGAGGCATGCAGCAATGTCAATTCTCAATTCTCAAGCTCAAGCTCAATTTACTTTTCATTTTTTATCTTTTGTGAGTATAAAATAAAGTAATAGAATATAATAATATTTGTGCAATATTTTACAATTGTATTAACTTCATTAATCAACATTCAAACAAAGGCAGCTAAAAGAGTTGTAATTAATTTAGAGAATTGCTAATACTTACTGCTGAAAGCAATTTCCAGTTCCACTAGTTTCATCATCGGCTCTGATTATTAATAAGTGTTCCCACTCTAATTTCATCATCTTAGCTTAGCTAATTCAATTCATTTTCCATGCCTCCTACACCAAGTAATCAGTTGACCTTGATACAATGTCAACCCTCTTAACTCTTTATTAATGAAAGAAAGAAAGTCAAATATATCATTCATCCAAAACAAAACAATATATATACATCTGATGTCAGCTATATATATATATGATAAATTAATTAGGATTATATTAGTCTAAGAAAAGTGTATTAGAAAAGGTAAGTCTACACTGATCTGATCCCTTGACTGTTTAGGAAACATCCAAACAACTACTTTATGTTAATTTCCTTTTTCTTTTTTTTTATTTATATCAAGCGGTATTCATGTTATATATAAAAAAAAATCTCCTTAAAAATATAGATGATATATTTTAGAAGTGATTAAAGTTATTGTTAAGAAGTAGTTGTGACAGTCAATTTATTCAACAAATGCCGGACAGGCAATTACAACATTAGTGAATCATTTTGAGTATGTCATAAATTTGATTAGGTCAGGTTAATCTAATTCAACCCTACAAAAGTGTTGAAACTCGGCATACATTTTGCGACCAATTCCTGGCAAATATATATATACATATATAGATGATATGCCATTTTGCTTTCCTTTTGGGCTGACAATTGATCATATATAATTTCTGTCTATATAAAATATATAAACACAGGTTAAAAGCTAAAAGCAAGATTATGATGAAGATTTCAGACTTTTACCATCTAATTTTCTATATCATTAATTCTTTCCACCAATGAACAAAAGAGGTTTTTTTTTTTTTTTTTACCTTTTTCGGTAAGCAGCAGTTGCAGCAAACAGAGGGATTATCTAGGCGTGCACTTTTTGTAGCTATATATTCTCTCGATCGTTAGATGATGATGATATAAAGAAGAAGAGGTTAGATGTTGTTGGTGATAAAAACAAAAAAAAAGTGGTAGCATTTGTTCCTAAATTATTATTATTATATTGGAATATCTGTCTGTCTATCTATGTTGGATTAATGGAGTAGCTGTTTTGTTATCAAAATACAGAATCCATCAAACAAATACATACTTTTGTTTTTGTTTTGTTTTGTTCCTAAATATATGCGATGCCAGATATATCCGAATTTGGCGTTTTTGATGGATGTAAAGAACATTTTAGACAAAAAGAAAGTTATATATTCTCGGTCGATCGGTTCGTATCTTATCTGCTATGCTAATGTAAGCACTTTGTGCTTTTGCATGACAGAACGGAATCACAGTTTTGTATGCAATTAATCTTTTGATATACTATAATATAATATAAATAATGAATACAAAAGGATAAAACCCGTATTCAAAACTTTGATTAATAAATAAATGGTTAAGTAAAGCTTGTTTTAGATAATTAATTAAGCTAGCTAGCTGGCTGTATATACCCCCGAAAGTATTAATTGCAAAGCATGATATTTGAAGCCACTTTGGATGACTCTTGACTCTTGAGGAAAGAAAGTTCAAAATTAAAGGACGGACAGCTTCAAAGTGTAAAACTTGATAATAATAATATATAAATATTACACTAACTCTCTAAACATATTTCAATAATCTAATCTAAACCAATTAAGTGTAAGCTACTAATCTCATGGCAGGAAGGCAGGCGTTTAATTTGACTGCAGGGCTGGCAACCACAGCAGGATTATTATATTAGATCTCACGTTTAGGAACATGTGGCTTTGATTTGTTAATCTTAATTACTATTAGATTTCTGAACTCAAGTGGCAGCCACAGGTCAGGGTCAGGGAGGGATGAAGTCAATTTTATGGAGATGTGTGAGGTTCTTTTCTATCAGTATCAGGGAGATCAGGGAATCGTTAATTCTACAAAACCAAACCAAAAAAGAAAAAAAGTGATTCGCAATGCACCGAATATATTTGTTCCATTCCATGCCATGCCATGAATAGACCCAACCCGAGATCCAGGAGACGAATTTATCCTGCCTTTGGGATGAATTGTTAGCTTCTATATTATGCCTAGATTCTATTCTTCTCTTTTTATTATGTCATCTTCATCTTGGTGAATGATTATGGAACCCAAAGCATCTCCCAATTTTGGGCTCTTAAAATGCTTCTATTCTCTTATTTTTTATTATGTCATCTTGATCTTGGTGAATGATTATGGAGAACCCAAAGCATCTCCCATTTCTGGGCTCTGAAAAAGTTAATCTCAAGAATGAACCCAGGGTTTAGCAATAAATCTTGAGTAAAGTGAGAATTCGGATAATCCCCATCAGGGGGGCTCTGACTGCTTAATTAGGCTTATCTATAAATATATAAAAATAAAAAAGTTTTAGATCTAATGCCTCTTTAAACTTATATATCTGAGCGTTTGTGGTATTTTTATTCTTTCAATCTGTCTCTCACCCATTATTCCAGCGAATCAAACCGCGGATTAAAAGAACTTACTGCTTAGGCTTATCACCAAATGCATCTGAATACAAACTCAGAGACAATATGCCTCTACTGGATATAGCCTAAACAAAAATGGCTAATAGAAGGCGGAACCAACCTATTCGGTGCTGAATAAAGTTGGACCAAGCCCAGAAAAGACTGCTCTTTCACGGTTTCCCCTTTTTCTCAATTAGACTTAGCTCGGACCTTGCGCTAATGAAGTGTCCAACATAAAATTAAAAAAAAAAACTTGCCAAGTTTATATACAGAATTAGTACCAGAGAAGCACAGTACAGCTTCCTAATGATTCCATACACAGCACCCATGATTTACCCTGAATTACTCGCACAGATATTGATTGAAATCGCCAGTTAATAGTCTTGGCTAGAAAATACTTTGTCATTTAACACTGAATAAACGTAATAAAGGCAATCTCCATAGAAAACTCAGTCATCAAATAAAAATAAAAATGCAATAAGCACGTTTAACTTTTAGTTATTCCTCCAACCAGCCTACACAAGTAGATATCTTCCCCCAACTGTGTTCAATAGTATGCTTTTCGAGGATTGTTCTGCACAAAAAACCCAATATTAGATCATAAGACATATTCCTCAATCACATTAACTTCAGGGTGAAATATTAACTATATCTGTTAAGACAGGTCAAGTCAACGTAAGAATTGCACCCATAGGTTAGAAAAAATCTTTTAATTATAAAAAAAAAAAAAAAAAAAAAGAACCAAGGAACAAATCAAATACCAGAGGATTTGGTCTATGTCGATAACCAAGCATCATTCGCTTCTTATACTGCTCATATATATCATCATCTGCAGTCACCTCTCCAGGATTATGAGCACCAACCCCCAAATTGTTCATCTTTACGTCACCAGCCATGATTGGATCTGAAATACCCTTTTTGGAGCTCCCTAAACCATCACCTGAAAACCATGCAGCAAAGGTATTAAACTTCTCACTTTGGACAAAAATGGATGCACCTCATAACAAAAGGCAAATATCTTTTTCTTTTTTTCTTTTTCGGTTGGCAGAGATAGTCCAAGGACTCAAATCATTGCAGAAACGCAATCAGATCAGCATAAGAGCACATAATATATGAAAGAAATCAAGCATGCTTCACTAAACTGCAGTGAAAAGAGCTGAGAGGAAATTCACCATCTGAAGCAATCTGACTAAGAAAAATAAGGTCCCCTCTACTAAGCTCACAGCATGTATACAAGCAAGCTAATAAACTTGTGAGGTTCACAAACCTCTTTAAGCTTGATGCAAGATGTATTTAATAAATAGTTACTAATACTACCACAAAGGCAAAATGAAAAAGAAGAAAAAATGCCAGCATTTGCATCATCACTTGATTGCAAGGTACAGAAAAGAATAATTGCGACAAGCATTTACATCCTTCTTCTGTGATGATTTATCTTATCTCAGTTATTATGATTCATTATTTAGACCAGAATTTAAAATTGATCTTGAAACTGTAGGTTAACACCGGCCAGAGACAAGCAAGCATACAAGTGAGAGAGAGAAGATAAAAAGCACCTTCTTTCCAACCCATTTTCGACAAGAGTTTATGCCCAACATTATCAGATTGAATCTTTGCCTTCTCTGCAGTCTCCTTTGCAGCTTTTAGTGCAGCAGCATCATTGCAGGTAGCCATGAATTTTTCAAGCTCTTCCTGTGGGATATAATCGCCCATGTGATGACCTTTCTTCATAGGAGCTGCTAAGCCAACAGAATGAGGGTAATGTGTCTTAGCAGTAAGGAAAATAAACATACCATGTCCATGTGAACACACAAGCACACACATTTCAATCAGTATAAAATTCACCTTGAAGGGAAGGAGGTGGCGGCATCTCATCTTTGGACTGCTTGGGCAGTCTCATCTTCTCTTCCTGAGCAGCCTTCTTCATGTAAAACTCCATCATTGCTATAGGATCTGCACCTGGTGGGGCACTGGATGGGTCTGCCACTAAGAAAAGCATGTATATCTAACATCAGGCAAACAAAATTGTCCGTTCATAATGTCTATTGATATCAAAATCCAACAGCAAGGTGATAATACACTAAGGTCGTAATATTAAATTCACTCTAGAAGGATGATTTAACAGAAAATATGATTTATATCATTAATAGACAATCATAGGTAGTATGAAATAGTACAGTTACTATTAAAACCCAATAGCAGGACAATTAACACTTTCAAATCATTTTAATCAGAAGAAACCATGATCAACAACCTTTAAACAGATAGATCGACATAGAGTAGACATTTGAAGAATTTGCTAGACAAATGAAACATGGATAATTTTTAATTCAAAGAACTTGATAACCCTAGACATTGCAAGCCAAGGAAAGCCAGACTCATATGCATCCCATAAAAAAACTAACAGCAGTATCTCATGCATCATCACCTGCTCTTCCCACTGAAGTCACAGAAGATCTATGCTCCTTATTATTCTCGTACAAAGCAGAGGCAGGCATTTGATAACTTGATTGCTGCAGAACTGACCTAATAGAGCTGCTTGTGGACTTAGAAGCCGAAATGCTCGTACCACCTAGATAAAGCATTCATCATGTCATTACAGAAGGATGAGGCATATCCCCTTCAAATATTCAACAATCTTATATTTGTTAAGATTTGAGAAGCCATTTCCTAGCCTATTGGGCATAAACAGGAACTCCAATATTTAGTATCTGGTGTAGAACTGAAAATTGAAGTAACAAGAAAGAAATAATAGCAAAAGAAACTTTTTACATCAAACAAAACTTCCACAAAAAATTGCAGTTAGAGCTCTAAGCATACAACTTCAAAGAGTTGCTATCTAACACTATGATCAAGGGGGAAAAAGATACTAACCACTTTGAGGAGTTTGTGATTCCTTGTTCTGTAAAAGAGCTTTTTCCTCTTCAGCAAGCCAGTATTCATAGTATTTGTAATCAGAACAGCTCTCATCAAAAAGGAATCTGGACACAGTAAAATATAAAATACACAACATAGGAACAAAAAGGAAAGGGAAAAATAAAAATAAAAAGAATGCACTCATACACAAGGACACAGAGCATACTGAACCAAAAAGATTGATGCGAAAGTGAACATACTTGAAAGGTGTGTCTCCAGGGTTTTTTTGACGTGTAATATGTTCAAACTGCCTTCCATTTTTGGCAACAAAACTTGCTAGTTTGTCTGCAACTTTCTTCACAGTGGGATCGCTTGGGGAAGGTGGTGCTGCATATCACTTATAAACTGATTAATACCAAGAGCATGAAGAAGAGAATGCAAATTACTCTTGTAGCAGGCGTGCCACATATTCCAAATCTTTCATTCAACATCTCTTTCCACCAATATTGATTGGTACTTAAGGTATAAGCTGCATTCATGAGACAAGAAATATTCAAGAATGTTTTGCCCTCTTCATCCACCACTTTAAGATCAGAGAAGACGGCCAGATGACTTCATAAATCACAGCAGTTAATGAAGAAGACTATTTAACTTAGACACCTAAAAAAGTTTCTTTATGAGAAGAGAAACGAGGAATTTTTATCTAGACCTCTATTTAAGTCAGTGAGAACATAACAGCAAGCAAAATAAATTAGTAATTCAAACATTCATGAGCCCATTCTAGTTGGAAATGCATATGACATGCAGCCTAAGCATGTAAAATCCTCGAGGACCACCAAGTCAAAAACAGCAACAGAACAAGATAAATAAAAGCAGTAATTACCAACATCCACTTGTTTTGATGCTTGGTCAGAGGCATCTGATTGACACAACTTTTGCCGTTTAATGGGTGTGTCATCTAACAACTTTCCTGCATCTTGGTCCTCTTCATCCTCATCAGTCAACTTAACAGGAGGTGCCACAAGCTTTGATTTCTGTTTCAAGCTGAACGCAAGTTTGCCACCGGAAGGAGTTTGGGTGGTCATGCGTACATCATTGGGCTTATATTCCATGGCCATTTTGTTAAGAGCAATAGAAGGCTTGGGGGCTGGAGACCCTTTTACAATTTTGGGGGGTCTAGATTCCTCTAAAGCTGCAGCCTTGTCTTTGTCATCCTTCTGTTGTTGAAGCTGTTTAAACCTTTCCATGAAGGAACCATCATTAACAAAAAGGCTAGACGGCACTCCTTTCTCCATTGGCAGAGAGCAAAAACAACACTTAAAATGCTGTTCACAGGAAATCACTGCTGGACAAGTAAAGCCTCCAATATATTTAGATATTGCAATGGGTCTTATTACACACAAAAAGCACCAAAATATGCTCAGCCGTTAAACATGAAAGAAAACGTCAAATTCACATCGGCAAAAGCAGAACTGAGAATCAAGTCTACTTTTCAATAATCCACAGCTCGTCAATCGGATTCTCCTAAAACTTAATTTTGCATTTTTTTTTTCTTTTCAAAAAAAAAAAAACAGAAAAGAAAAAGATATTATTTTTACCAAGACATAATCTTCCGTTAAACTTAAGTCTTAATTGATAAAACCACCCTGTATATACCAATTTCTTTTATGACAACCAACAACAACACAATAAATGCAGATCTATGGAGTATGGGCAGCATCCGATCCGTCGTAATGCATATCCAACGGCTGCCGCATACGGAATAAAACAATTAAAAATTCTTCTCAAATTCCAGATAACAGAAACTCAAAAACATGAAGAAAAAAAAAAAAGGGGGATAACACCGGCGCCGACAAATCGACGGTGGCGGCAGCGCCTTGACCAAAAAGGAATAGAAGAAAATAAAAGGAGACACGCAAGACTGACCTGGTGAGGAGAGGCTATTGTTGTTTTGATCTGAGTCTTCAATCAGAAAACAAGAGAGAGAAAGGGAAATAGTACTAATAACTTTTTTTTTCTTTATCAATATTTATTTATTTATATTTGATGAAACAAAACGAGTTAAAGTCGGTTAGGTTTGGAACAGAAGAAGAAGGGCACTTTTATTTTTTTTTATTTATTTATTGTTTGGCACTCTTTAATGGTTCACTAAAAAAAAATACAAATACAAATTATTATTATCATCCTATTAAAATTAATAATTTTATTTATTATTTTTTAATATATCAAATCATCATACTTATTTTATTATTTTATAATTATGATCTAATCTTTTTCTTTTTTTGAGTAAAGGAGACATTGACCCGTTAATAGCTAAATTTCAACCTATTTTGTTTTACAAAAATACTATTTGCAAGAGAATAAATTACTACTCTATATATAACATGAAGTTGATTTTTTTTATAAAAAAAAAAAAAAAACAAAACCTTTTACATGCATTGCATTTACATTTTTAATTAAATTATATATAAGTAGGGATGATAATAGAGCAACGGGTAGGAATTGTCTTATCTACTTTTTTCTTATTTTTACATGGATGTTAAAAATATTCTCTTTCATGAATATCAGTTATATCCATAATTGCTTCAAGATTCTTCACCCTATTTTTTTACTAATTATTTTTAATTTAATATTATAAAAAATATATTATAATTTATTCATCAACTAATTTTAGTATATATAATATAATTATATACATGATTTTAGTATATATATCTAATATATATACTAAAAATATATTAAAATATATAAAATATTTTAAGAGATAATATAGTAATTTTAAAAAGTAAGACGGGATGGAACGGAGCAAATATTTATCAAAATTATCTCATTCCACCTCATCCCTACTTTTCAAAAAAAAAAAAAAAACTCCTCCCATTTGTAGCGGAAGAATTTGTTAAACCGGGTTTTGCCATCCTATATACAAAAGGTTTGGGATAATAATCATATTAAAATAAAATAATACTTTATACAACTAAATTTTATTTTAATCTTGTCATTATTATTTAAAATTAATTTTATTAAAACAATTACTTACTACTTATCTTCAGGAAATAATTATTTTTGCACTAAAACAAGCATATATGCTACATTACTAAACTAAGCATCAAAAGAAATTGTAAAAAAGGAAATAATAACATGATAACTTGTTTTTGTTTTTCTTGTTTGATGAATTGAACATCATAGTTAACATCATCCCATAGATAGATATTAGATTAGATTAAGAAAATTGAGAAATAGTAAGATCATGATATTTGATGTTCATACAGTACTTTAAAAGGTACTAAACTAATCCCATAAAGAAAAGAAAAGAAAAGAAAAAAAGAAAGAAAGAAGGGAAAATATGAGAAACGTGCAAGGAACAGTAATTTTATTGTTAAAGAGTACAATAAGTTAAAATTATTTTGAAAAAGAAAATGTAAAAGTTTGATATTATTACAAAGGAAATGGAAATTACATGTTTAACCTTTGTTTATCCTTGTTAAAATAAGAAGACAGAAATCGACCCAAACCCCAATCCTGCACTTCTTCTTCTTCTTCTGCTTTTGTTATTCTCTTTGTTGCTGTTAAAAATCATTCACCCAACCAACGTTTTTAATCTAGTTTTATTTTGTTCAAAATCATTCACCCAGTTGAGAAGTTAAGGTTTAGGGATTGAAAACTCATTTCAAAGTTTGTTTAATTTGTGAGTTTAGTTGGGTTTAGGGTTGCGATCGAAATAGGAAGCTCAGGAAGAAGATTGAGGTAAAATTTTGTTTGTTATTTTGATTTTGATTTGTGGGTATTATGTTATTTCAGTTATAATTTATGGGTATGTTGTTATTATAAAAGAACTAGAAATATGAATGTGTTATTATAAAAGAATGGTGCGATTGTTTCATCCTTTGTTGTTAAAGATCTTTCAGAAACTGTTAAATTTCTTTGTGATAAATTACATAATTATTGGCTAGTAGAATGAGAATAATATATTGACATTGTTCCAACAAATATAATCTGTATGTATATTATATAAATTAGACATTTATAATTTGATATGACATATCTTTTCTGTTCTCTTGTTACTCTATTGACATGATATTTTTCTGTTATTAGAAGGTTGATGTGTATGTTCCTGGGGGAGCAGTATACAAGGAAAGCAACTTTACAAAACCAGGTGAACTTCTTCTGACCTTGTTTTAATTTTTGTTTATCTGTTGTTTTATAGATTCAATATATATCCATACACGAATTACTGTTGTTTTCTGTCCTAAAAGTAATCGTATAGAGAATTCATTTTTGTTAGATTTATCATTGAAAACTTGGTTGGTCTTGTGATATTGTTTGTTGTAATGTTCTCTGCCATAAAAAAAAGCAGTTTGTTGTGATATTGTAGTTTGTTTTCTGTCCTAAAAGTGATATTAACATTTTAGCTGAAATTTGTTGGTCGTACCTGACACTCTTATATTGTGATGCGAACATAAGTCAAAGTGAAAGGGGGAAAGATCATTTATTCAGTAAGGTTGCCATCAATTGTAAGAATGGCTTGAATTCATTAATTTTTCAAGAGGGCAAACAATGTAGAGGTAAATAAGCATTTTATGTCCAAAACATTTTTAAATTTCAATTTATATGAACCTAAACAGAGCGTTTGCTATAACTATATTGACATTCCAGCGAATTAAATGATAAATGAAGGTTGGTGGTGTTAAGAATAGGAGTTTCTGCTGTAGAATTCAATAATTTAGATGCATTTTTGTCTGTTTAGTTTCTTCCATTTTATAATTTTCAGCTGTGTACCCTTTGTTATGAATTATATTGTACTTCATAAATTGTCAATTTGGTTTACATGTATGATTTCTTAACCTTCAGTTGTATCCCTTATTTAGTTGATGAGAGGCTACTGAGTTTGATTTGTTATATTTTCCATGCACATGGTTTCCTTACACCAAACTTGGTTATTATGGGCAGGTTTGGATATGTATAAGCAGATATTTGTAAGAGTCTATGAACATATATTTTCAATTTGACATTTTTACTTAATCATAAGTTATAGAACTGATAAACCATTTACTTAAAATAATAGTTTTAACTTTAAACTGCTTTTAAAATGAATTTGAAAGCTTTGATATTTGTTTAACGTCATGATAGTGTTTGTGCCTCTATTTAATTGAAATGATATTCATGCTTGTTGATTGCTTTCTTGCTTGCATATACAAGACTGAAGAAATTGTCAGTATAAAGAAGTACATATAGTTGGCAAGAATGTACATATAGTTATGCTACATGTACATATTGTTATGCTATATGTACATATTGTTATGCTATATGTACATTTAAGTGGGCTTATTTTGTTGAAGCATTTCTTATAAATTGTGTTAGTTTAAAGTCGTTTTAAATGACAAAAACGATAACGACATTGATTATGTTTAAGAGTTTGGCTTTTGGCCTTAGGGAGCAAGAGTGTTTTAATTTACTAGTCTTAGTCATTTTGTATGAATCATTATATTTTTTTTTACTTTGGTAAATTTAAATAGATGGAAGTCTTTAGAGCCTAATTTGTATTGGGGTTTAGAGTAGATTTTTTGAGTAGGGTGAATTTGAAAAACAACCAGTGTAATAGGATTTTTTTTAATGGATACCATTGAGAAAGATTATTGGGGTAATATGAGAAACATGCAGTGTAATAGGAATTATGTTAAAAGATACGAATGAAAAAAATTATTTTTGAAAAGGAAATAGAAAATTTAAAAATTGATAAAGAGGAAATCGTAATTACCATTTTATGAGTAGTGTTAGGTTAAAAAACAAAGTCAATTTTGGCTTCTTTTCTCTCCCGATTTGATAATTCTGTTTTTCTCTGTTTTGGCTTTTGTCTCTGATTGTGTTCTTGAGTTTAGCTTCCACTTGGGTCCCGAATTTTTGCTTCAGTTTTTCTCTCTTTCTGTTCTTCACTCTTTATTTCGTCTCCTTCCTTTCTCCCTTTGCCTCATTTTTTTTTCATCTATTTCTTCCTCACTTTCTTTGCATTTTCGGTTTAGGGTGACTGAAACTAAAACCTTAGGCGACTGAAAATCGGAGGATAATCCTTACCCGAGTGAAACCTCAGAAAATCTTCTCATATTCTTGGTCCTGAAGAGCTTTAGGTAAACTCCTTCCTCTTTGGATTTGTCATGGCATAATTTTATTTGATTTTTGAAATGTTTTGTTTAGATTTCATACATTGTTTTATATTCCTGCACGTATTTGTTTTCCTTGCAGCTAAATTATGCTCTAATGTAATGGGATTTGGGTAGCATCAATTGAGTTCAAACATGTGCATTGTGTCTGTAATATACAGCGTATGTTTATTTGGTTTATCAAGTTCTAGAAATCCTGTGTTATTGAAAGTTCTGGAAGTCTGGTAGCGAAATATAAGTTATATTTTGATGTTAGGAATTTGTTTGGTAGCATTATTATTGAATGACTTGTATACTGACATAAATGTGTGGATGTTTTGTTAAAATTGCTTTGTTAAAATTGGTTTGTTAAAAGTGCTTTGTGACATAAATGTGTGAATGAGTTGCATACTGACATAAATTCGTTCTTGCTCCCGATTATTCTTTGTGAAATTCTATTTTTTTATGAGCCATTGGCCATTAGTAGGATTCTAGACATTATGACATAGAGTCCATAAGTTCCTCCTTTATGTTGGGGTTCAACTGGGATATTTCCCGACCATTTGCATTGTCAATTCTGTTTTTGTTCACCTTTTCATTTCGGACTTTGAACATAATAGCTGCAGTATTGAAAATGTACATATAATACATTGTTAATTGAATCGGATTTAGGATAGAATTGATTAGAGTTTTGAAAATGTACATATAATTCTGCCAAATGTACATATAATCAAAGTATGTAGCCTACGTTATAACCATTTTTTTTCTGCAACTAAGATCTTCAAATTTTCTTATTTGTTTAAGTCTCTTTTAAAAAGAAACAACATCCTTTCTTTAGCATTTGCTTTTGTGTTTGTATTGAAGTTTTATGTACATTCTGTCAATTTGTTATGTACATAGAAGTGGACTTTTTTTTTTTAATAATTTCTTAGTAAAGCTATTATTTTACAGTTGTTTTAAACGATTTCGAGATTAAACGGAGGATTATAGTTAGGGTTTTGGGGTCTGTCTAAGTAATAGTATAAGTAGAATACTTAGATGATTTTATGGTTCGGAAACACATAAGAGCTTAATTGATTGAGATTTAGAAAGAAATTGTCAGTAATATGAAAATGTACATATACTTTTGCGGAATGTACATATGGTTATGCTATATGTACGTACTGTTATAGTTCTATGTATATATAAGTGGGCTTATTTTGTTGCAAGGTCACCTGTATTAACAGCAGGAGCACTCAAACTTATTGGAGTAGATCCTTTTTCTGCCGTTACATCAATATTTGGTACTTGCACTGCATGCTCCTTTGATACATCACTATCCTGTTTCTTTCTCAACTCTGCTACTTCACTAGGGATCTGGCAACTACTAATCTGATTGAAAAAAACACAACAAAAAGAAGGGAAAAATATCAATAACTAGGAAATATAAATAATTTCAATGAGCATTTCTTAACTATGTTCAATATTTGTATCCTTGTAAGTTTCCTCATCTCCTAAAAGGTGAAAATAAGCAGAGCATTGATAGGATTAAATTTCATACATTTTATAAGCCTCATTTACTAAAGTTTTAAGTCTATTTTGATATCAAGTTCTTAAAGCAAAACTGTGAGATTTATGACATTTTTCATAATGAATAACCATTAAAGTGTTAATTTATAGTTAGATTATAACCTTATACTTCCTCTTATTAAAGGCACGGGATTTGTTAACTGAAGTTTCTTTTATATTACATTTTTAGATATTGATTTGAACAATTAGATGAGGTTCCTGAAGAATGATAACTCGTATAATTATATAGTTTTTAGTTATGTTTTATTATTGTTTTGTGTCAAATACGAGTTATTATTGCTTAGTCTAATTGTGTTTATGATCTTTTATATTTTTATGTAATTTGGTGTTTTTCACAAGTTTCTTTGAGTGATTTCAGATTACTAGAATTAAGGGCAAATCCAGTTCAGTTCCAGTTCCGACACCGTTTGCCATATCAGCTATATCTCGAGTTTCACTGAAGCAATAAGGCTGAAATTTGTAGCCGTGCAAAGCTAAGAGGCATATCTATCTTTTTCATGTTTTACACTTCTTGAAACGGAGTCGTTTTCCCTAGCGAAATCGACCATCAAGTTGGCTGATGTGCAATGACGTATGTGCTGACCTGTTTTCGTATTTTGCCCATATCTTCTTATCCACATCAGCAAATGAGCTGATTCCAACGGCTATGGATCAGTAACTGATAGGGGTATATTTTTCTAGAAGACAATTTTATCAGATCGAGCCTCCAACATTGACAAAATCGACCATCAAGCTGGCTGATCAGAATTGTCATACAATATGACGAAAATTGTTAGAAAAATGCACCCACCTATTATACCTACCTTTGAAATTTGTAAAGCTTGTCTCTTGTCATTTAGCCCTCCAAAATGTGTATAAATAGAGGGCCTTGGATGAGTATTGGGAAAGATGTATACATTGGTAGGATATTAGCCATTGTAATAAAATTCTCTAAGTTTTCTTCTTCTTTCCTTTCTCTAGTTTTTTTTTTTTTACTTATGCTTCTTACATTTCTTTTCATTTCATTCATATCTAGTATGTGTTGCTAATCATATTGTTGAGGTGATGAGGTGAAGCTCTTGGTAAATGCTAAGGTTAGTCTCTTAAACATGAGCTAAAATGAATCATCATTTATAAACACTAGTATAGATAATATTTTCTTTTGGTTTAAAATCATACTTGCAAAGTAGAGATCTTGATTCATTATTGACAATGAAAATGGCACAGTAAATGCTTGGTTTCATAACCTTGATTTGTTGTAGACATATACCTTGGCATAAGGAATGCTTGGACTCTTTTTATGAGTTTTGAGGACACCAAATGAACATAATATCATATGCTATGGACGTTGGACAATTTGGACTGAATTGCTAAACCTTCCGATTGGAACCTCCTTTATGTGTGGATTTCAATTGTGTAATAAAACAAGATTAATCTTAGCATAACACCAAGAGTGGATTCTCTAATCTCAACATCTTTTCTTATTGTTTTTTATATTTTGTTTAATTTCTTTTATGTTATTTTGTTTATTTTGTTCTCTAATATATTTTTTTATCTTGTTTTGTTGTTGATTCCCTAATATCTTGTTTACTTTCTTTTTCTTATATATTTATAAACTTATACTTACTAATACGCTTCCCTGTGGTTCGACCTCGGACACCCGAGAATTTATTACTTGAACATAACCTGCACTTGGGTTTACGACTCTTAATTGAGTCACCATCAAGTTTTTGGCGCCGTTGCCGGGGAGGCAATACTAAGTATATAAGTTTATAAATATATTTATTTTTATTGGCTGGTTATACCGCCTAATTTTCTATATGTTTATATTTATATTGTATATTAACTTTGTTTTATTTTTATTGGCTGGTTATACCGCCTAATCTGTATATTAACTTTGTTTTATGCTTGTTTGGCGACGTGATTTTAGATCTCGTCGTTTAGTTAGATTTTGTTGTGAAACTTTTTCAGGTAATCTTTCTAATACAATTCCTACCATGGCTGACAATGAAAGTGTTCATGCTGAAGATGAGAACAGACAAGTACGCACCATGCGTGACTACTTGCAACCAACTCGAAGCTCATCACCCTCTTGTTTTATTTTTCCTCTCAATGCAAACAACTTTCGTTTTAAACCAGGTATGATAGCTTTGCTTCCAAATTTCTATGGGTTGGAATCGGAAAGTGCTTACTCGTTTCTAAAAGACTTCGAAGTTGTATGTGTCACCTTTAATGACCAACAATGTACAAATGAAATTGTCAAGCTAAAATTATTTCCTTTTTCTTTAAAAGATAAAGCAAAAATTTGGCTTCATAATTTAAAACCAAGGTCAATTGGCACATGGCAAGAATTACAAACTGAGTTTCTAAAGAAAATTTTCCCAGCACATAAAACTACTGCTTTGAAAAGACAGATTCAAAATTTCAATCAAAATCAAAATGAAGCATTTTTTCAGTGCTGGGAGCGTTTTAAAGATTTGTTAAGTTCTTGTCCACATCATGGTTTTGAAAAATGGCGTCTTATTAGTTTCTTTTATGAAAGTTTAACTCCCGAAACTAAACAATTTGTTGAAACAATGTGTAACGGTGAGTTTCTAGAAAAAGAACCTGAAGAAGCCTTTGACTACTTAGACCATTTGGCAGATAACTCTCAAGCCTGGCACACAGATAATTCGTCTGAAAGTTCCAATAGATCTAATGTTGTTTCTAACAGAGGAAAATATCATTTTAGTCAAGAAGATGAGATAAAAGCTAAAATAGCTAATTTGGCTAGAAAGATTGAAGCCATGGAACTTAGAGAAGTAAAAGAAGTCAAAACGGTTAAAAATGAAGAAAGTTGTGGAATTTGTGAAATCATGGGACACCCCACTTCTGAATGTCCAAACATTCCCATTCTTAAAGAAGCGTTACATGATCAAGTAAATTCCATAAACACATTTAAAAAGCCTTTTCCTTCTCCTTACTCTGAAACGTATAACCCTGAATGGAGAAATCATCCCAACTTCAGTTGGCAGAATAATAATCATGTTCAGGTACCACAATCTCAAAAGCCGGGCAACATTTTTTCCTATCAACCTTCACGTGTACAAACCTTGGAAGAGACATTGCAAGCATTCATGCAAACACAAGCAAATGTGAATAACCAAACTTCACAGGACATCAATGAGATCAAAAAGACCTTGTCCACATTGACAGCTTCATTACGCACTCAAGAAAAAGGTAAGTTTTCTGCTCAACCTCAGCCTAACCCTTCTACTCAATGTCTTGTTTCTTGCTCCAATGAAACTCAACAGGAAAATGCCAGTTCTATCACAACTCTTCGAAGTGGAAAGGCAATTGGCAAAAACATTCCATCAAAAGACCAAGATCCTCCTTCCCCTCCGAAAAGTAATGGTAAGGATGATGGTAAGTCTGAACTTCTTGAAAATTTGGATAAAGAAAAAGGTATGCATCCTGCTCCTTTTCCTCAGAGGTTGCAAACAATACAGAATTTGAATCAAAATGCAAAAATTTATGAACTTTTCAAACAAGTTAAGATTAACATTCCTTTATTGGATGCAATCAAACAAGTTCCATCTTATGCTAAATTTTTGAAGGACATGTGCACAGTTAAAAGGAAACATAATGTACAAAAGAAAGCATTTCTGACGGAAAGTGTGAGCTCAATCATTCAGCACCTTACTCCACCAAAATTCAAAGATCCTGGATGTCCAACAATCTCATGCATCATTGGAAACACTAGAATAGAACGTGCATTGCTTGATCTTGGTGCTAGTGTTAATCTTCTGTCTTTTTCTGTTTATCAACAGTTAGGTTTAGGTGAACTCAAGGAAACACCTGTTACACTTCAACTAGCTGATCGTTCTGTAAAAATTCCTCGAGGGATAGTTGAAGATGTTTTGGTTCAAATTGATAATTTTTACTTCCCTGTTGATTTTATTGTTTTGGACACACATACTGTTTCAAATCCAAATGTTCAAATTCCTGTTATATTAGGCCGTCCATTTCTTGCAACTTCTAATGCTCTGATAAATTGCAGGAATGGTATGTTGAACATTTCTTTTGGAAATATGACTTTAGAATTAAATATGTTCAACACTTGCAAGCAACCTGGTGATGATTCAGAAGTACATGAAGTGGATTTCATTGAAGAACTTGTTCATGAACATCTCACCACTACCACATTCCATGATCCTTTAGAAGCTTATTTAATTGAATGTGAGTTTGATAATGCTTCAGAAATTTCACACACTGATTCTTTGTTAAATTCTTTTCAGGTTAAGCATTGTTGGAAACAAAAGTTTGAGGAACTCAGAAATGATGCATATGAGAATTCTAAAATTCATAAAGAAAGAACTAAAGCCTTTCATGACAAGTTAATTTCAAGAAAAACATTTGATGTTGGGCAAAAAGTTCCACTTTATAATTCTAGACTTCACATATTTCCTGGTAAGTTGAGATCAAGATGGACTGGCCCATTTGTGGTTAAGCATGTGTATCATTATGGAGCAGTTGACATTGAGAATCCTAGAAATGGTAACGTATTCAAGGTAAATGGACAAAGACTCAGACTCTTTTTGGAGAATCATGTTACTCAAGAAGAGGTTGTTTTTCTTTCTGATCCTTGTTTTGAAAATAACTAGATGTAAATAAAATTTTTACTAATCTTCAAAAAAAAATACATTTTTTTTAACCCCGGTTAAATGGCGGATAACGGTACTCCGTGATTATTTAAGTCGGTTCCATCAGCTACCCACAAAACTGATATTGTATATAAATTTCTCTTTCAATTTCTTTTTCATTTTTTTTCAAGATGGATGATATTCTCACAAGATTGCAGAAACGATTTCCTCCTTTTCCTCGAAATATTTTACTGAAGCTTTACCAAGTTCGATTTGAAAGATTAAGAATGCTTATGCACAAAGGGATTCCTGAAGACATACGTTGGATAATTGAAGCCAAGGTACGTGAAGATGAATATCTTCCTGTTTTGCATTTACCAGGTACAGGTAGAAGCACTTTTGCAAAGAAGCGACGAGCAAAGCGCATGAGTTCAAATTGCCACAAATGTGCACGATGGACGTGTAACGGTAAATGTCGTTCTATTGGGATTCCGTCCTCTAATCGAGATGATAAAATTGAATTCATTAAGGATGGACTGAGTAAAGAGAATTTGGGTAATATCCAACTTTCTCTTGAGACGCATCCTAGTGGAGACGTACAAAGAGAAATTCTTGATTTCTGGCCACAATTCCAAAGGGAATGGCAACATCTTGGGAATCTGATGTTAAAAGACCCTGTTTGCCAGCTTGTAAGAAAACTGGATGGGAAGCATATCCTCGACTCATAGAAGGCGTTTAAGCCGTTTCTGGACGTAAAACCAGAGGAAGATGCCAAATACACTTTCGGCGACATTATTACTTTTGACTTTTACGGTTGATTTTTCTTCTTTTTTTGATTTTCTTCCTGAAATCACGCAAAAATCTTTTGTTAGGTTAACATTTTCTTCTGACAGGTCAAATACACTTTCGGCGACATTATTACTCTTGTCTGATTCACTACTCAGTCCTCTATATATTACACCATGTACTCATTCTCTTTCAGGCACTCGAAAAAAAAAAATGGAAAGCACTTCATCCCAGCGCATTAAAAAAATTTGTGTCTTTGGAGGTGCTTATCCAGGGAAAAATAACATATTCGCTGATGAAGCCATAAGAGTTGGAGTAATACTTGCCCAACAAAAGATCCAGTTGATTTATGGAGGCGGTAGTACGGGTCTAATGGGAGCAGTCGCTACAGCAGCACACGTCGGAGGTAGTTCAATTCTAGGAATCGTGCCAAAACTATTCACAAATTTTTGTGGACCTACCGTAGGTAAAGAAATACAAGTCTGGAGTATCCCTGAACGGATGACAATCATGTACCATTCTGCCGATGCATTCATTGCTTTACCAGGAGGTCTGGGTACATTGGAAGAAATAGCTTGCGTGGCTTCTTGGTCATCTTTGGTCACAAATAAGAAACCCATTGGTTTGCTTAATATTAATGGTTATTTTAGTAATTTTCTTTCATATTTAGATAATGCTGTGGATAATGGATTCATGTTTTCAGAGGCAAGGAGAACCATAATTTCTGCTACAACCATTGAAGATTTACTCAAAAAGCTACAAGCTTATGAGTGTTTATCTGCTACGGTTGTTTCGCAAACGCTCGGAAAAAGAAAAAGAGATATGGACGAGCAAGGAGTGGATTGCACTTTGTCTTTGTGACATTATCTAACATTTTGCTTGTTGTGTCTCAGTTATAATAAGTGGTTAGCAACCTCTGCAGGTAATATCTCCTAAGTTCTACCTTTAAAATTTGACATTGGGGACAATGTCATATTTTAGTAGGGGGTAAGGGACATATTTTGCTAAAAAAAAAAAAATTATTGTGTTTTAAGACATTTAGAAGTATTCATTCTGAACAAGGTCTGAGTAAGGGAGACTTGAGACATACCTTGTCAGTTTGATTTAATCTTCTTCAAAAATAAAAAAAAAATAAAAAAATAAAAGCATGTTTAGACTTAGTGTGTTTTTAGTGTGTTTTAGTTACTTTCAATACTATAATGAGATATGAATTGCATAAGTCTAAAACAGATTTATTAGTGAGAAGATTTTCATGAGAATTGAGCTTGATATCAACCTTTTTATGAGCCAATGTTAATATGATATGTTGATTGAGAAAGAAGCATGTTTAGACTTAATCTGACTTGTATAATCATCCTTGTGAGTTTTTGAGCCTATAATGATTGATGCATTATACAAATCAATCTAATTTCTTTCTTGAGTGCTCTTATGATTACATGATTCTCTAGAACTTGCTTTAAACCGTTTGAGACTATATTGATACATGTGACAACATGAATATGATAGAGGCATTAGGATTATAACCAGAGCCAAACAACCATCCATTATTAATGTTCTAAGAGAACATCCCCACTAGTGAGCCAATTTGAGCCTACATTAAATATACTGTTTTATTGGTAACCACAACTTACACCTAGCCTAAATATACTTATATCCTTACCCTTGTTCTAAAGATGGATTATATATTTTGAGACATATTGCAAAAAAACAAGGGATATTTTTAGTTGAAAATTTGGGTTAGAAACAAAAGATAAGTGTGGGGGAAGAAAAGAAAAGAAAAAGTCAAAAGAAAAAGAAAGGGATCATTGTTAAATACATTCCCATATTCAAAAAAAAAAAAAAATTCTTCTCTTGAACTTCTAGTTAAAGTAAAGAAAAAGATGTTACAAAGTTGGTTAGAATGAAGCAAAGGCTCAACATGAATATTTAGCCTATGTGACTATGTACTTGTAAAGAGTTTTGAGAAATTTATTTGTATGATCTTATTATGTCTCTAAACTCTATGAACTCTTTGGAACCTTTGTGATATCTTTATCCTTTTGTTCTTTAACCACATTATAACCTTTTGGCCCCATTACAACCTTGAATAAAGACCTCTTGATTTATGAAGTTGTATGATCTAAATAGTGGAGAACAGGTGGACAAGCAAGCATATGGTAGAAGTGTTTTCATGAGATTGATTGAGTGTAAACACTTTACCACTACTTTAAAGAGTGAAAATCAAGAGAGTATCCCATGTGAGAAGTTGAGATTAAGTTTGAATATGCACTATTTTGATTAAAATATGTTATGTTAATATTGGCTTAACTCATTTATTTACATTCAAGCAAGATTTTTTGTGAATTTCTTTAAGCTATTGATTAGTTTTTAAGACTTGTCCAATGATTATCTCTAATTTATATTGGAAGGATTAGTTATAAATATTATTTTTAGTTTTTCTTATGTCTTCAATGTTGGTGGGTATCGTCCTAGTAAACCCTCACGAGACTAAACTCGTCCACTAGGGACACCTAGGGGTTTAAAGGCTTGTGTCACATGCTAAGTGCCACCGTGATTTCCTACGAAAATGGATTAGATTGGATTTTCTTATTTTATTTTTATTGAGTCGTTGCTAGGGACTAGCAACAATCTAAGTGTGGGGGTGTGATAACTCGTATAATTATATAGTTTTTAGTTATGTTTTATTATTGTTTTGTGTCAAATACGAGTTATTATTGCTTAGTCTAATTGTGTTTATGATCTTTTATATTTTTATGTAATTTGGTGTTTTTCACAAGTTTCTTTGAGTGATTTCAGATTACTAGAATTAAGGGCAAATCCAGTTCAGTTCCAGTTCCGACACCGTTTTCCATATCAGCTATATCTCGAGTTTCACTGAAGCAATAAGGCTGAAATTTGTAGCCGTGCAAAGCTAAGAGGCATATCTATCTTTTTCATGTTTTACACTTCTTGAAACGGAGTCGTTTTCCCTAGCGAAATCGACCATCAAGTTGGCTGATGTGCAATGACGTATGTGCTGACCTGTTTTCGTATTTTGCCCATATCTTCTTATCCACATCAGCAAATGAGCTGATTCCAACGGCTATGGATCAGTAACTGATAGGGGTATATTTTTCTAGAAGACAATTTTATCAGATCGAGCCTCCAACATTGACAAAATCGACCATCAAGCTGGCTGATCAGAATTGTCATACAATATGACGAAAATTGTTAGAAAAATGCACCCACCTATTATACCTACCTTTGAAATTTGTAAAGCTTGTCTCTTGTCATTTAGCCCTCCAAAATGTGTATAAATAGAGGGCCTTGGATGAGTATTGGGAAAGATGTATACATTGGTAGGATATTAGCCATTGTAATAAAATTCTCTAAGTTTTCTTCTTCTTTCCTTTCTCTAGTTTTTTTTTTTTTACTTATGCTTCTTACATTTCTTTTCATTTCATTCATATCTAGTATGTGTTGCTAATCATATTGTTGAGGTGATGAGGTGAAGCTCTTGGTAAATGCTAAGGTTAGTCTCTTAAACATGAGCTAAAATGAATCATCATTTATAAACACTAGTATAGATAATATTTTCTTTTGGTTTAAAATCATACTTGCAAAGTAGAGATCTTGATTCATTATTGACAATGAAAATGGCACAGTAAATGCTTGGTTTCATAACCTTGATTTGTTGTAGACATATACCTTGGCATAAGGAATGCTTGGACTCTTTTTATGAGTTTTGAGGACACCAAATGAACATAATATCATATGCTATGGACGTTGGACAATTTGGACTGAATTGCTAAACCTTCCGATTGGAACCTCCTTTATGTGTGGATTTCAATTGTGTAATAAAACAAGATTAATCTTAGCATAACACCAAGAGTGGATTCTCTAACCTCAACATCTTTTCTTATTGTTTTTTATATTTTGTTTAATTTCTTTTATGTTATTTTGTTTATTTTGTTCTCTAATATATTTTTTTATCTTGTTTTGTTGTTGATTCCCTAATATCTTGTTTACTTTCTTTTTCTTATATATTTATAAACTTATACTTACTAATACGCTTCCCTGTGGTTCGACCTCGGACACCCGAGAATTTATTACTTGAACATAAGCTGCACTTGGGTTTACGACTCTTAATTGAGTCTCCATCAAAGAACTTGTCATTGTTGATTGCATTTCTTTCTTATTCCCCTGAAGTTCTTCGCTACAGTATATTAGGGTTACTCTTTAAGGTACAGGAACAACAACAAGAACTGCACCCTATTCTTCCCAATTGCAGCAATACACTACCCTTTTTGTTAAACCATTAAATACCTAAATCCTCCCGAGTTTTCCAGAGCAATTCGCTCTAACTATATCGATATAGCCCTGGTTCTTCTGTTTCTCTAAAACTTACAGCAACCACAATCCTCAATTGTAGTAACTTTTTAGTTCTTAAAGCCCTACAAGTGCAAATAAAATTCCAGACACAACTCTTTCTCATTTAACCATAAGCAATAAAATCTCTCATACTTTCCAATTCTGACCCACTGGATTTCATAAACAACTCTTTCATATCCTAAAGCAGTGAATGTAATTTATACCACCATTAAGAGTATACATTTCTGCTTCTGGTGGGCTATACTCTCAAATATGCCTTTCAGCTTTGGAGAAACACTCCTAAGACACTTATTAGTCCCACTCCCACCCTGGTGGGCTGCACTGCAGTGCAATGCAACCAAACCAATCCTTTGGACAAACAGTCCTCACAAATTGGTTGTAGTAGATTGATTAGGTTGATTACCCACCATATTAACTGTTGAATGTTATTTGTTGTATTCAGCAAAAGATGTAGGCTTCTGAGAGCCATTATTTTGTTGTAATCAACTAATGCAATGCATATTTCCCTGTGAAATTCCGAAAACAAGATTGTTGAGTGTGAAAAGTGAGAAACTGCAATTTTCAATTTGCACATGCATACACAATTCAGGTTTTATTTCTTTTTGGGTCAAAATAAAAGGGAGGGATAGACGTTTTCTTACGATTTCTTTGCAATTTGACCTACATTTGTTTATTATTTATAGCAGAATGTTAACTTTTTAGCTATATATTTTTGGGTTATCAGCTTTATTTGTGACACATACAAATTTCGGAGAAGAACAAATGGAACGACGTCATAGTTCACGCCATATTGCAAGAAAAAATAAAAGTCTTGAGGTAAATTATTTTTCTTTCATTCGACTTTTTTTTTAATGATAATATAAATTATTGGTAGATTGAACGTAATCTATTCATTACGAAATTGCAGTGTGATGTTCAATTGCGCACAAGATGTAGCCTTAGTAAATTGGTTAGGGTTATGAACGAAGTGGTTAGGGGTGATGTTAGGAAAGAAAATGCCGTGCAAGCGATAGGTTTTGGTGGGTTTCTAAGTTTGAGTTGTACAATTTTGCGTCACCATCTATGTGAGTGGCTTATTAAACAATGTGAGCCATTAAATTGTGTTTTAAGATGGTGTAACCATATCTTAGCTATTAAAGATACAGATGTAGGTTTATTGTTTGGTGTTCCATGTACAGGAGAAGAGGTTAGAGTAGATGTAGTAAATGAAAATAATGAGATAAAGGGTTGGTGTGATAGATTTTTAAGGGTTTGTTCATTGAAAGAAGTAGAGCTCTTGTTACATAATGTAACAGATATAGATGATTGGAAAAGGTTGTTCGTCTTGTTTGTTATCGGTACTGTCATGGCGCCTTCTAGTAGGCCTGAAGTAAATAGAAAGTTAGTTACCACGATTTATAATTCATCCCAAATTCGTTCCTACAATTGGGGTGGGTTTACACTTAAGCAGTTGATGAATGGCATTAGAAGGTACAACGGCAGGCAAGATACAACATACATTACAGGCTCCTTACTCTTCCTTCAGGTAAATATGTATTATATTGTTTGATTCTATTTTCAATGTCTTTTACTAATAAGTAAACAAAAAAGTGATTATATTTATTATCCTATTGTTAATACAGAACATTTTGGATAGATGTTTTATTTGGATAGAGTTATCCCATCCGAACGTTTTGTTGTTCGTGCAATGCCCCGATTAATGGGATGGGATAATGCATCCGTGAAGAAGCGCCTAGAAGTTGAGGAAGAGTTAGGGGGTATGGGTTAGGGGAGGTAAGTAATGTTTGATTCATGCTTGTCTTTATTTATATCAATACTCTTTGCGCATTCTAATTTATAAATAGATTATTAGTTCGTATTAAAAAATGTTATTGAAATCTAGTTCTGTATGTAGGTTGTAAATGACATTGATCCCCCTATGGATGAGTGTTTTGGAGAAGTTTCAACCATGCAGCTTGATCCAGAGGCAATGGTATGTCGACATTTTGTCATTGAAATTCATCTAAGACTGTAATACCTTTCATAGCCTTTAAAATTGTTGCAACAGTGTCCATAAATATTTAAAATTTAGAATTATGTGTTTAGGCTTTATTTGAAAGGATCAAAGGCCGTACGGAGAGGATGATTAAGTGGAATCAAGAAATGGTCCAGCTTCATAAAGACAATGTTATTGATTTCATGGCATTGGCGAAGTTGTCTCCAGCACATGTCAATGCTCAAATGGGAGATCAGTTCGATGATTTCACTAGAAGGATGGAGAATGTGGAGAATGAAGCTTCTCCATCATCTATGTTTAGGCCATTTGCAAAAGGCTCAACTTCACAGACAACTGCACCTCTATCAAATTTTCAAGTGGAAGAATGTAATGTTCCTTCCAATCTTGAATTTGAAGATGGAGTGGAATTTGTAGAGGAAATTCGTGGAAATCGAAAGAGGGAAATACATGATTCCCCTGTTATTAGGAGATCTCCACGAATTCCTAGAAAAATTACGACTTCTATGAATCTTCAATCACCATTCTATGTTAATTGGCCAATTGCGACATTGAAGAAAGTAGAAAAAGCTGTTGTTAATTATGCTTGGGATGAAAATGCAAATCATGAGTAAGTTACACAATCCAATTGACTCTCAACTTTTTACATAACATTATTGTGACGACAATGCGATATTTGAACTATGTTTATTAATGATGTAGGGAAATCTTGTCCGCAATGCATGGTTGGTCATTGACGAGTTCGGACATACTCTCTTTAGCCGGTTCCAATTGGGTGAATAACATGGTATAATGAAGTTCGTTAATTACACATTTGCATTAACGCTTTTATCGTATGGTATCGTAATTAATATTTCTTTGGAGTATGGCAGGTTGTAGAGATGTATGTTCGTGTAATTAACGCCACCAAAATGTATATCGGTAGGAAATCGATTGGAACTCGTGTTGTTTTGAGTTCACAATTTGCGGTATTAATTTTTATCTAACACCCATTCACCTAGCTCTTTTTTGTACATGGTCAAATTTGTGAATGCAACATTGTAATCCTCTTCAAGTCTAGCATAAACCACTGCATCCAACAACTGTAGGGCTTGCTCTTTCACTTTTTTCCCACCATGCATCAATTTGCTAACTTCAGCACTAAAGTTTTCCTTAATATGTCTGTAACAATAAGCATGACAAGCCGATCCAATTATTGTGCCAACACTAGTGATAATATTCTGGTTCCTATCAGAAATAATGGTTACCGAAACATCTGTGGTAACATTTGACTTTAAAATTTCCAGGAACCACATCCAATTGTCTAAACTTTCTGAGCTAACAATTGCATATGCAAGTGGGAACAGCTGATTATTTGCATCTATTGAGCTAGCAGATAATAACGTCCCTTTATAAGGTCCACTCAAATGGCAACCATCAATAAAAATCAACCCTCGACACCCATTCAAAAAACCAATAATTGAGCATCCATAAGCGATAAACAATTGCTTAAAATGATTACCATTATCATAAGTGCAGATTACGACACTTTGGGGGTCAGCATCTTTGATTTGCTCACACAACCATGGAACAAATTTGTACGAGTCCTCGACTTTCCCATGCAGCAACTTCATGGATTGATCTTTGCATGCCCAATCTTGCTGGTAGGTCACTGGAATTCCACATTCAGATTCTAATGCAGCACGAATTTGATGTGGCGTTGTGTCCGGTTGCAAATTCATTTTCTCCGAAATTATGGCAGCAACAAATTTTGACTTCGAAGAAGGTCTACTTTGTATTGCATCTTGCGCACAGTGGTTGTGCACATTTAGAAATGTCCCCACAACCATAAAGTCAGTAGATCGCATCTTCGAAGCAGTTAAATGCCAAGGACAGCCTTCAGCCTTGCAGACCACACTAATAAAAGACTTACTATTCCTCTTAAATTTATATGCAAATCCATTCGCAATACTAAATTGATAAAGACCCAGCCTAAAGGAAGATGCATCTTTGAATTTCTGACTGCTGCCAATAATGTGATCTTTCCAAATTTCGCTTGCAAAATGATTTTTGTTCGCAGCAGTACATTCAACAATAACACCAGATATCTTCGAACTAGAACATTCAACGGAAGAACCTACATTACGTTCCCTCTCAGAATAGTTTCCACTTATGTCTTCATTGTCAATAACCCCACTGCAATTATAACAAAAACATGAGTAAGACGTAACGCAATTATATACTTTTATGTTATAAAGCCTTTATATTTCTTACCAGAACAGATCTTCGTTCGAATGATGCACTATATTTCTGTCATTGTTGTTGGAGGATTCAATCACTTCAGTTCGAAAAATATACAAATTGCATAATCGATTAGTAAAATTTATCAAATCTGTCAAACCGGCATCATTCACCAAATCAATTAGCTTGGTTTTGTCAAACTCCAGTGTATATCTAAATACATGACCATCAACACTCTTCCCTAATTTTTCCCCAACTTGATGCACTAATTCTTCAAAACTAGTGTTTTCATCGATCATCACACCCACTGTTCTTCCACCTCGATATTCTATACAGTCGCCATTAACAATCAAGACCTCACCATCAATATGACAATAACAATAGACTCTTTTGTTAACGCTTGATTCACTCATTTCAACTTTATAATGATCGAACAATATGTTTCTGCAATGTATAAAGCAACAATAGACTTTTACGTTTGAACCCAAAAGTAAAAAGACCAATCAAGAGAAAATATAATATAATAATATGTACGTATAGCAAAACAATATGTACATATAGCAAAACAATATGTATATGTACATATAGCAAAACAATAAGAAAGAATGTACATATAGCAAAACAATATGTATATGTACATATAGCAAATTGATATGTACATATTGCATACCTATATGTACATTTTATAAGATTCATAGAAATTTCAATTTTACAAGGACTAAACAAATGTAACATAAGAAAATTTACTCCATCACTTCCATATCTTCGGAGAAAGAAAGACTTATCTCATTTACGCAACACTTAAATATTCACATATTATAAACAGTCAACTTTAATATCGCAAATACACGAGAAATACAATTTCATATAGTTGACTATGATGGTGGAGGAGGATAAGAACTCAGTCCCCGCACAAATATGCATCCAAATTATTTTGAGTAGCCCAAATTTGTTGAAGTTCTTCATACATGGCAAAACGTTTAGAGTTATAGTAAATACTGCAAGATCAGAAGCAAAGTTATATGTACATATACCTATAAAATATGTATATCTAGCCTAGCTATATGTACATTTAGCATAACTATATGTATATTTTAAAAAGAGTATATGAACAAATCTCTCAGAAATGTGGAAAACTATTTGCGCGCTTATATGTACATAGAAGTATAAAAGTATGTAATTATAACAAAACTATATGTAGATTCAACTAAACTATATGTACATGTAACATTCATATTCTTTAATTTCTTAAAGCAAAACAATGACAGTACATTTACAATACCAAAAGGAAATTGTACACCATCAGAATTATTCGTAAAACAAGTTGACATATACGAAGAAAAAAGAAAGGGCAGATAGAATGGGGAGGTCAGGAAGTAAGGGAAGGGATGGAAAATGGGGAAAGGAGAAGGGGAAGAAGATTATCGGAAGCAAAATATCAAGTTTTGTTTTTGCTATTATGTTGATTTCATTAAGGGTATATTTGTATTTTCGATCTCCTTAGTAATAAATTCTTATTTCTTCAATTTCCTTTTACAAATATTGTTAAGATTTAGGACCATTTAACTATTATTCCACTCTTGACAACATCTATTTCATATTAAAATTGTACTAATTCTTCAAAACTACAAATGTACATATTGTTTTGCCTAAATGTACATATAAAGATGCAGGAATGTACATATAAAGATGCAGGAATGTACATATTCTGTTGTGGCCATGTACATATAAGTTAAATTTTTTATTAAATATTTTTTTTACTAACATTGATGTCCTATACGTCATTTAAATGCATCCTTTTTTTTTCTCTCTCTCAATATTGTGGGACATGCAACATAAAAGAAATATAGTAAATACTACGATGACAGTAACATAATTGCAATTAAAAGAGTGTTGCTCCCTAAAGCCAAACCTGTAATCATACTATGTTTGCATGTTATTTTTTTCATTTAAAACGACTAAAAACTAACAGGAATTATAAGAAATGCTTCAACAAAATAAGCCAACTTATATGTACATATAACAAAATAATATGTACATGTAGGAAAACAATATGTACATTTTTTCAAACTATATGTACTTTTTTATATTCTAACAATTTCTATCCTACACCCCAATGATTTAAGCTCTTACATGTTCCTCCTCTATAAAATGACAAGTTTCATGACAATTTTATATGATAGTGGAAGCACATTAATAATCAGAAACCTACCTCAGGCTCAAGGCAGTATGCTTTGTATGACATATTTGGGGTAATCTTTTCCATCATACTTTGGAATTCCATGTCCCCATCCTTCCCTTCAAGTAAAACACAGATATTATATGTAAAATTCTATCACACCAATTTAGGGTTGAATTTAGTAGAAACTAAAAATGTAAATATTGTTTTGCTTAAATGTACATATA
The DNA here is from genome assembly GCA_030761205.1 of Fremontodendron californicum. Lineage (NCBI taxonomy): Eukaryota > Viridiplantae > Streptophyta > Magnoliopsida > Malvales > Malvaceae > Fremontodendron > Fremontodendron californicum. The sequence continues at coordinate 1,897,665 of JAULJL010000046.1, read as the reverse complement.
AGTATGCAGGAATGTACATATTGTCTTCTGCCCATGTACATATAAGTTATATCTAAATACATTACCAACAACACTCTTCCCTAATTTTTCCCCAACTTCATGCACTAATTCTTCAAAACTAGTGTTTTCATCGATCATCACACCCACTGTTCTTCCACCTCGATATTCTATAGAGTCGCCATTAACAATCAACAACTCACCATCAATATGACAATAACATAACACTCTTTTCTTAAGGCTTGATTCACTCATTTCAACTTTATAATGATCGAACAATATGTTTCTGCAATGTATAAAGCAACAATAGACTCTTACGTTTGAACCCTCCTTAAAAAGACCAATCAAGAGAAAATATAATATAATAATATGTACGTATAGCAAAACAATATGTACATATACACTACAGCAAATTGGTCTTTCAGCGGCATTTTTTTTTTGGAATAGCGGCGTTTATAAACGCCGCGAAAAAAATTAGAGGCGTTTTACAAAACGCCGCAACAAACGCCGGTAAAAACAGTGACGAGAAATTTAGCGGCGTTTTCACCATAAACGCCGCTAAATTAGTGGCGTTTTTAGGTACTTTAGCGGCGTTTATAAACGCCACAATTGAAGGTCCGAAATGGTAATACTTGAAACTTTAGCGGCGTTTTCTGTTCTCAAACGCCACTAAGTGTTTGATTTTAGCGGCGTTTTTGAATACAAAACGCCGCTAAATTTTGGCTTGTAGCGGCGTTTTCTGATCACAAACGCCGCTATATTTTGGCTTTTAGCGGCGTTTTTTGATAAGAAAACACCGCTATAATTGCAGGAATTTATATATATAGCGGCAGAAAACGCCGCTATATTTGCAGAATTTTATGTATTTAGCGGCGTTTTTATCATAAACGCCGCTATAAATGCAGAATATTTTTTTTAAAAAATACTATTTATTTCCACTGTAAATGCAGAATATTTTTTTAAGAAAATACTATTTTTTAAAAATACTATTTATTTCCACATTAAGAATTGTCCCGATGATATTTTCACAAACATTCTTCTCTATATGCATCACATCAAGGTTGTGACTCAATAAATTATGCTCCCAATAAGGTAACTCAAAAAGAATACTTTTTTTTTCCACAAATCCGCCTCATTTGGATCATCTTCTTCATCTTCCTCCTCATCATTCTGAATTTCAACATCACCTTCTAACATCTCCCTTGATCTTTTCCTTGACTGTGTGCTACTTGTTTGATTCATCTTTCCATAAGTGAAATTGATATCTTTCAACATCAACAAGATATCCGACCCAATCGTGGTCTCAGGTGCTTGTCTTAACTTTTCACTGCCATCAAAGACATGTTTTTGGAATCTAAATCTATGATTTTCATCTAACCACCGACGGTGTCCCATATAACTGAATTTCTTTCCGTTATATAACCATTTTTTCCATGTTTGTGCAGCACAGCAAGGACAAGCATAACGACCTTTGGTGCTCCAACCAGATAGATTTGCATAAGCAGGAAAATCGTTTATAGTCCATAACAAAGCTGCACGCAAATTAAAGTTTTCCTTTTTTGATGCGTCATATGTTTCAACCCCTTCCCATAACTGCTTCAACTCTTGAATAAGAGGTTGCATATAAATGTCAATATCATTTCCGGGACCTTTCTCTCCAGGAATTATCATGGATAAGATAAAAGATGATTGTTTCATGCAAATCCATGGAGGCAAATTATAAGGAATCAAGACAACCGGCCAAGTACTATAAGAAGTACTCATTATTTTGAACGGATTAAAACCGTCAGAACCAAGTCCAAGCCTCACATTCCGGGGATCATTAGCAAAAGATGGGAACTTATTGTCGAATGATTTCCAAGCCAAAGAATCTGCAGGATGTCTTAATAAGCCATCATCAATCCTTTCATCATGATGCCACCTCATAGAATCAGATGTTTTTGATGACATGAAAATTCGTTGAAGTCTTGGTATTAACGGAAAGTACCGCAAAATCTTTGCAGGTTTCTTCTTTAAATGTGTATCACCATCGTCTTCATTCATATTTTCTTCTGTATTTCCATTCAACCATCGAGATCTACCGCAGACATGACAAAATTGTTCATTTGTTCTATCACCCCAATACAACATACAGTCATTCGGACAACTATGAATTTTCTCATATCCAAGGCCTAGATCTTTTATCATCTTCTTCGAATCCTTACAAGACTGAGGCATTTTTGCAAAAGGAAACATTTCTTTCAAAAATTCTAATAACAGTGTCAAAGAATTTCCTGTCCACCCGCTTAAGCATTTTAAGTGAAAAAGACGGACACAGAAAGACAATCTTGTATGCTTAGATCCCTCGTAAAGTTCTTCATTCATATCATCAAGCAACTTATAAAACTTTGCCGCTTCTCCATTGGGTTCCTGATCACCCATACCTCTTCCCATTTCAGCAAAGTCATTCATGCCAACATTGAACCCATCATTCCCTCCAGGAACTTCTGGTGAAGATGTGTACAAACTATGGTTACGCATGTTAAATGCATCTCGCAACATGCCTTCCATGTCATCTTGTCTAATAGACTGATGTTGATTGTTAGAATTACTTGGACGAACTCTAGAAGATGACCTAGAAGTTGCGGACTCTCCATGAAAAAACCATTGTCTGTAACCCGGGAGAAATCCTTCACAAATCAAATGTTCGAAAACAACTCCACGCATATGCCAATCAATATTGGCACACCTCGAACAAGGACATAATATCTTATTATCTTCGCTTGCGTTCTGAAAAGCGAAATCGAGAAAACTATGTACTCCATCTTCGTACTCTTGACTTAGTCTCGACTTTTGCATCCAACTCTTATCCATTTCGTACGTTCTGCATAGTTAAGTCCCATCAGAAACTCATCCCGAAAATAATGAAACAAGTTGGTGCAATTCCATTTGAATAACCAAAATTAGACATCAAATCATCCAATACATGGAAGAGTTTTTAGTTCATGGGAGGCATGCAATACATCCCGAATAAGGAAGAAAGGAAGTGATTTGAACCCCCAAATTTCCCACAAAACCTTGAACAAGAATACCTAGCCATTGGGTCAAAGTTCTACAGTTAACATTCAATAATTCTGGTTAGATAACTTTCCACTTTATCATGACCATGCTCATGCTCATGTTCAAGCTCAAGTCATCTAAAGTATCAAAAAGATGACCACTAAAACCTAAAATTAAATCTCATAATTGAATGGTTTTGAAATATAGCAAAAAGATGTTCATTGCCATTCTTCCTTTTTCATTTCATTGGTAAACTCTAAGAAATTGTTCATCAGCAATCTCTAAGGCATAAGTTAGTTCTTGTTTAAGAAATTGTTTAATCATTGCCATGCTTCTTCCGACAAAAACATGGTATTATCGATTAGAGTTCACAATCTCAGAAAACTATGTACAATTCCAAACATCGCTCTCATCGAAATTATTTTTTTCCTCGTTTCACAAACAACACCAATCAATTCATTCCTCAAAAACCATGTTCCCAATCCTATAAACATGCTCGAATTCAACTCTCTTCTCAAAAATCTAGTCAAAACGGGCCATGTCAACAAAGCTCGTCAAATGTTCGACGGAATGCCTCAGAGAGACGACCATGATTTCTGGTTACGTCAGTGCCATGAACTCAAATGAAGCATTACTTTTAATCTCCAAAAGTAAAACACCTTGCCGACTTTACTTTTAATTTTTAAATGGACAAGCAAACTAACCTCAGGTCACTGTTGGTGGCCTGTCTATGAAACATAAATGCAGATTAAAAAAAAAAAAAAGCCTTTGCATAAGCAGCCAAGATTTATTGGAGATTAATTGTATCTAGGGACTCAGATCTATGGATATGACTGATCAGCAACTGATAGTCAGAGACTTAAACAAAGGCTCATAGAGTTAAGAAAAGAGTAGAAATTTAATTTAGTGAAAAAAGATAGAAACCAAACTTGTTAAGTAGAAGAAATTGAAAATCCCTAACTTTATGAAAGGCCTCAGTTACTTATTAGTCTAGCTTTCAATTTGTTTTATCTACCAAAAACCCCTAAAATAATTCAGTGACCCACCTGTTTTTGCATCTATGATCTACCAATTTTCCATAATTTTCTTTCAATGAAAAATATGGGAATTAGCAAGCAATCCCACTTGTCTTGCATGCATTTCTTTCAAACCAGAATTTAAGGTGTAATCTTCATCTTCTTTCTCCCTGTCCCACTAAAAAATTGATTGCTAATCAACCTTGTACCTTGACACACAGGTTTCTTAGCAATTTTCTATGTGCATTTAATATTTATTTTAGTTTCTTTTGATTGTTTCCTACTTATTTTAGACGGTATTATATTTTGTACTTTCTTATGGTAAATGTTTAAGCATTACGTATGACCATGATTAGAGGATATAAATGTTTCTCAACATCAACGACCCTTTATTTTTGTCAGATGTGGTCTTATTTGTGTTTTCAAACAAAATGCAATGCATAGGCAAAACAGAAGCACCAATAAGTTGAAAACTATGTGCTTTTCCAAGCAGGGAAAACCCTACCCACTCAAACCCTGAAGACCTAAGTTTAGCAAAATTTTAAACCGGGAAAAGAGACTCTACTAATTTGGTATGGCCCCAAAAGATGGCCAAAATACTTTTAATTCATAACAAAAAGCCAATGATTGCCATTATCCATAATAGAACTGGACTTTTGATTTCACCAAAATCAAGCTATATCTGCATCTGTCTATAGGTCAGATGAACCTATTTAAAACATTTCTAAGCACTGCTAATGAATATTTACAACTTTGAAATGTTTGTAACCATAAGCTGGCCGAAACACTAAGACAGATCATCCCAAGCAAGAAGCTAGGTACTATTCCAAAAAATTGGGATTGTGAACAACTGAACATCCTTAAGATTATTGTAATATCAGCACAAAGACACAAGCTGAAAAGCCTGAAACTTTTGGGCTAAGAAGTGAAAGTTGCCTTATTCGACCCCTTGAAAAAGAAACTAATATTCACAAAACTATAAGTTATATGCTTACAAACTATGGTACTGTTACTCATGACACACTTTACAGTTTACAGAAGCTGATTTTCAACTTTGATAAAAGCGCCATAGGAAGACACCAATTATCACAGACATGATGAGAAAGTTGGAACCAGAAAGCCACTAAAAACATCAACTTTAACTTTTTCAATTTAATCTAAATTGTTAGGGAAAATCCAGTAATGAAAACTCAAATGTGGTTTTACTTATACTGCAGACTAGTACCCCTTGAGTGTTGCCTCCAGCAACTTTCAACTGCAGGCACCAGAAAAAGAAAATTTTGGCCTGTGGGAGAACAAACAAATGGGGCAACCATTTCTCAAGTTGCCTAGTGGAAATTTCTGAATTAACCGACATTTTCCCACCTTGGGACATTGACACAACTCAAGAACGGACATGTTTTTTAGTAAAGCACTAAAGGGACAAACCAAATGCTTGGTCTGCTAATACGATTCTAATACGATTCTAACCAAATCCTTGGGACATTTCTAATATGATTCCTTGAAAGAAAACTTCAATGATAACGGCTTTAGCCATATAAACAGATAGTATATATTAGGAATCTCCTTGGTACCTAACCTGATGATCGAAAATGATTTGCCACCAACTTGTATTGTTTGATTAGAAGACTCGGACACCTAACCTGGTAAGACGTTCTGCATATTGCAAGCAAACTACAATTATTGAGCTTATTTCCAAAAGTTAAATTACACTGTAAATGCTACAAGGGTAGTTAAAACTTATTTAGGTATAAAGAAAAGGGTAAGAATCAAACCTTATGAAAGCAGGTCCTGCAAGCTAATGGGAGAAGCTGTCAAGAGTGAGAGATGATGATTTCGAGATGAAGAGAGCGATCAAGGCTTGGAGATGGCGATTTGACGATTTGGGCTTGGAGATGTGAGAGAGAGAGAGAGGGGTTTAGGTTTTTGATTTGGGGGAAATAGGGGAGAAGATAGAGTCCGAAAATCATATTAAAAAACATATACAAACGCCGCAAATTTACAAGGTAAAACACATCGTTTTGCCTTAAGCCATAAACGAATCAATATAGCGGCGTTTTTATTATCCAAACGCCGCTATATCGAAATATTTAGCGGCGTTTATATTTAAAAACGCCGCTATATTATATTACTTAGCGGCGTTTGTGGACGCAAACGCCGCTAAAACAAAAGCCTAAACGCAGCGTCTCGCCTCTAAATTTTGGCGCCCAAATTTTGGCGAAATTTTAAGAAACTGATAAAAATTGTTTATAGTTTAGCGGCATTTGTATAATGAAAACGCCGCAATTAGTACAGATTTAGCGGCGTTTGTACACATAAAACGCCGCTAATTTACAACTTCCCGGTGTTTTCTATAGAAACGCCGTCGGGTTTTCAAAAACACGGTACTCCGCGGCGTTTTTAAGTCAAACGCCGCTATATTAGCGCCACTGAAAACCAATTTTGTTGTAGTGATAGCAAAACAATATGTACATATAGCAAAACAATATGTACATATTGCATACCTATATGTACATTCTTACAAATAATATGTATTTTACCAAAAATGAATCAATTAAGATATTATGTGCCACATTCTTACAAATTTTATGTACATTTTATAAGATTCATAGAAATTTCAATTTTACAAGCCCCAAACAAATGTCACATAAGAAAATTTACTCCATCACTTCCATATGTTGGGAGAAAGAAAGACTTTTCTCATTTATGCAACACTTAAATATTAACATATTATAAACAGTGAAGATCAAGTTGAATTACAACTTTAATATCGCAAATACATGACAAATACAATTTTGGGAGAAAGAAAGAGTCATAGAAATTTCAAAGCAAATTTTATGTACATTTTATAAGAGTCATAGAAATTTCAATTTTACAAGCCCCAAACAAATGTCACATAAGAAAATTTACTCCATCACTTGAGGAAAAGGGTGCAAATGGTCTATATGTTGGGAGAAAGAAAGACTTTTGTCTTTTACGCAACACTTGCAATTATTCACATATTATAAACATTAAAGATCAAGTTCAATTACAACTTTAATATCGCAAATACATGAGAAATACTTTGGTCATATACTTCACTATGATGGTGGACATATACAAACATGAACCACCAAAACCAATAAATTCACATCATTGCAGTCAATAATTTTAAAAAATTAAATTGCTCGAGGGTTAGAAAAAAAATACTTCAAAATTTCTTAATTCCTTGCAAGAAAGATAAGATTGATGAGAATATTGTGGATATATAGAACAACTGTGAAATAGGATCAATTATGGTCCACATTCATAGGATGTTTTAAATAGATTTCATCTAGGTCAACTCCATAACTATATGTACATATAGTAAACAATATGTACATGTAGCATAACTATATGTACATTCTTGCAACTTATATGTACTTTTTTTACACTGACAATTTCTTCATAGTCCTATATATGCAAGCAAGCAAATAACAAGCATGAATATCATTTCAATTAAACTGAGGCACAAACAACTATCATGACATGAAACTATTTTGCCTGTAAAAAAAATTCAACTACAATATATGGTGAAATTAACAAAATTAATAAAGATGTTCTTACAATATTATGATCAAGCAATTCTACAAAGTTGTAGATGTTATCTCCTAAAAGAGCACAAATGGACATATTAAATGTCAAATCCTATATAATTGAAAGGATTAAAATAAAATAAAATGAAGTCAAAGGATAAATATATATGTTAGCCAAATAAAAGCTGTAAACTTTCTTTACTTAATATCCATCTATTTTTAATGATTGGGTGTAAGGCTAAGTACAGCCTCAGTCTTCTGGCTGGAAAACATAATACTTAAGCACATTAGCCATATTACCATCAGCGTTATCTTCCATACAACAGTATGTCATTTTAATGCAGGTTTTATTCTCAATTATATACTTCGCAACTCGATTCATCCATGTTATTATAAATTTTTTGATTTTGATGATAAGAGAAGGGGATGTAGCATGAAAGAAAAAGCTCAAACTAGTAAGACTAGAATTTAACCTTGCAGAGCATTGCTGCACATTAATTGGTTGATAAAACAGTATTTTCTAAAGGGGACTCTGAAGAACAAGAAGTTTGCAACATCAAATCTTGATAAATTAGTTTCAGCTCCAGTAGTATCACAAGATAATACAATTGCATTCGTAGAAAACACATAAACCTATAAAAACATACCAGCTTCAGAAGATTAATCTTGGTCTCAAAGTCACATTTAAAATTATCATACAATTATATCAGTGCATCTCCAGCCTGAAAATTAAGAGAAAACAAAACATCATAAAAAGTTAGATAACCTAGCCAACATCTACCGTATGGGTACTCAAGGTTCTTAACTTTTCCTTCTCCTTCCTTTCCCACGAAAGTTATGATACATTTCAAGAAAGTTACTGAAAAAGGTCAATGAAGTTATTATGCAACACAAGAATCGATAACACAACCCATAGTTATGAATTTTATGTTTCTTTTCTTCATCTTAACTTTTAATCACCCAATCACAATTAACAATCTCCAAATATACTTGGAGACCGTAGGCCGATAACAACACTTAAGAGTGAGCATTTTTAGGTTTACAGAAAAAGTTTGTTCTTACTTCTCAGATATGACTAAGGAATGTGCTCACTAACTAAACAAATTCCCATCAACAATTACAATTTCTTATTTTAGGTATCACAACAATAATATAAAAAACCTAGAAATATAAAGTTCACACTTAACATAACATTGGTATCAAAAGATTAGAACAAGTACCTCCTCCAATACCCTTTCGATGCAACAGAAGAAGAAAATTTACTCCAACCAGTTGATATGGCTTGAGAACTGGCTGAAAATTCGAATCCACCACCCCACATGCTAAATCAATATCATTCTGCAAGAGTAAGACATATTCCAATTTATAAACAAGCCTTGAAAACAAAAGGTTGATGTGGAAAAGATAATGCATTCCCCAATTTTAGCTATGTAGTATATCAAAATAACTGGCTCCCCTAAAATAAACATAAAAAATGAAATTTCAAGCGCCACCAATTTGCAGCTATTGTGGTGATTTTCATTAAACTAAAGCTTAGACAAAAAGCATAATCACAAAAATTCACCAAATTAAGTTCACCTGAACTTACTATAACCTAAAAATCTCTTCTTCTGCTTGCCTTCTCCTTCACAGACAATAGATTTGAGAGGAGGTTTGTGGTAAGAGACAAGGAAAATAAAAAAAAAAGGGCGAAAATGGAGGAAAGAATAACAAAAGCCAAACTGACGAGGGGGGAGGAAGAGTCTGAAGATATAAACATATTATTTCATTAAGGGTATTTAGGACTTTACAGTTTCCTTCACAATAATTTTTCATCTTTTCATTTCCTTTCTACAAATAATTGTAAGTTATTGTACTCTTTAACAATAAAGTTACTGTTCCTTGCACGTTTCTCATATTTTCCCAAGAAAGAAAGGCTTTAAAAGTTGTCCCACCCCAACCCAAAGTGGTAACTGATTTAAAAGTTGCAGAGAGAGAGAGAGAGCAAATAGCAATGGAATGGACGGAGGTAGTCTGAAGGAAGAGCCTTAAAGTCCAAGAGTAAGAGCTCCCCATTCCCATTTTGTAAGCCATATTACTATTAATAGACCTTCTCTTTCTCCAACACCAAGTTTCACCCTTCTTCCTCCCAACACCTCTCTCTCACTCTCTACTAAATCTGACCATTTAAGAATTAAGATGCTTCTTCAGCCATTAGGATTTCAAGCCGTACATAGCATTTTCCCATTGATTATCCTCAGTACTGTAAACATTTTTTCATGTCCTCTAAATATCCACTGTTAGCTTTTCAACAACACAAAGCATGAGCTGAAATGCATGGATAGTGTCTTTCTTTCTGTTTTCATTTTAAGGTTCTATTCTAATGGGCCAGGGCCAGGCCACTTCAGAGTTTCTCATCATACTATTTGGCATATATATATATATATATATATATATATATATATATATATATTTCTACTCTCAATCATTATTTTGCGTTAAACTAGTTCAATGGTCTGCAAGTTTTTTACATGCTTCATTCAGCAAGATAAATTGATCATTAGTTGACAAGATTTCGGTTATTCAGATATATAGCCTCAAAGGTTTTCCTTTCCAGCTAGCTTTACACAGATTATCAAAACTCATTTGATTTCCAACTTTGTATGGTCTCCTGTTTTCACCAATAACTTTGATGTCAGATATGTTGTCGTTAGAGTATACATCACTCGTGGGCAGAGTTTCAAGACTAGTTCAAGCAACGGGTTTTTCTCGTTCCCAGCAGTGGATTAGAAAAAGTTCTGCATCTTTTTTCATTAATTTTTGGTCCTATAATGCAGGAAGGGAAAAAGCGGTTGCTGGCTTTTACTAAAAGAGGAACAACAATTAATTAATTTAGTGTGTTTCCTTCCTTTTTATTCTCTATTCATGGTTTTTGATTTATGATTAAGATCATTTGTCATTCTAGAATTATCTTTTTCTTGCTATTGTTTCTGGATGTTGTACCTGTTTTATGTGTTTGTGACTATATGCATATTAATTTCCTTGTCTTGCTATCACTTCATGTCATTTCTCCACTTTATGTTTTATGTTACTGTTAATTACTAGCACTTGGGCTTGCAATTTTGAAATGTTTTGAAGTTTCCTGGTCAATATCGCAGACTAGAATGCTGTAGAATGCACTTTTTAACCTGCAATAACTGTGTTACTATTATATATTTTGGTTAGTTACTTCCACTCTCGCGTGCAGTCTCTAAAATTTTGACCCTATTCATTCAAAGATATTAAATATAAGGAGGTCAAGCAAAGGGCTAAAGTTGCCGTAAATGTTCCAGGACAGCCATTTATTGATGCTTATGATAATTCATTGGAAAAATGGAGAGGCATAATTGTCAATGGCTAGTCCATTTTTTTGTTTTGTATTTCTAAAAGGAAGTTTGGCATGTCCTTTGCACTGAGTTATCAATATGATATGCATGATCAAATCTGTACCAGCACTTCAAGGCATTATGGCCAGAAATACCACAAATCTGATAAGAAACTCCACCTTGTGATGATTGAGTAGGTTGGTAATTTTTGTTCTGAAAATACCCCTGTTGTGGTCTTGGATTATTATTTGTGGTGAAGGTTCTATTGTTTGCAGCTCTTTGATTGTTGTAGGTTTCAGCTTGAACAAAACTTCTTCCTCTTGAATTGAAATTGTGGCCTCCATAGCTCCTAGCACGACCTCCCTTTCCTCTTTGTGCATTGAAGGCTTGAAAGAAGTTTGGTGCCTTCTGTTTTTCTTCTTCTTCTTCTTCTTCTTCTTCTTCTTCTGAGGTTAATTATTGTTGCTCAAAACCTTGTAAACCAATCACATACTGGTTAAAGGAAGCATAAGGTGGTTTTGACAGAAGAGCCGAGTTGTAAGGTTGATAGCGGGATCCCATAATTTTAGATAGTTGAAAGACCTTGTCAAGATTTCCAAGAGGTTGCTTTATAGCAGCAAGACTATCCCATGAATGTTTGAACTTTTTGAGAAAATCATGTAATGGTTGGTTACCTCTTTTTCTTGCTAGTTGATTCTTTTAACTGCTTTTCTTTTTCTTTTGTGGATGCAAGAAAATGATCTTCTAAGCACTTCCAAGTCTGTTGTGTGTTATTGCATCCAAGTTCCAACAACCAATTGCCAAGAATGAGTAAACTGGTAAGAATACCATCATTGTTAATCCAGATTGCAAATTCTGGATTTTCTTCCATGCTTTTTAGTGGCCCTTGCAGGAGCATCTTCCTTAAGGTGACGAATGAGTTGTGCACTGGCAATGAGTGGATAAATTTGTGATTTACAGAAGGGAAAGTTTAGTTGGATAATTTGACTGACACTAAGCTTGGCATCTGATAGAAGCTTTGTATTGTGAAGGCAGATTTATTGTTTGCCATGAAGTTGTCGGTCTCAGATGCAGAGAGCGTTCAGGTCTGATTGATACCAAGAAAAAGTTGAATTATAAGGGATAATGATCTCTTATTTCTTTCTTAATAATTTTTTTCTGTTACAATGACACTTTATATAGACATGGAACTACATAATATCAGTTTACAATTATAAACATGGTGTAAATCTTGTGACAGAATCTCTTTTGATTATATGGTGTTGACCAATTCGTTTGATTTTGCTGCAATTAATCTTTTTTTTATTCTGCAGCTACAATCAGTCCTTGTAATCTGGGTTTGATCATTGTCCAAAGCTGTTGTGTTGGTTTCCTTCTTTACATTTGTCTCATAGCTGGCTGTCATATTTCTTGGAAATGTATCCTTACTTTGGTGGGATTAATATGTGATGAGACCCCCAAGATTAGGACTTGACATTCCTTGTGTTGTGTTATACCAAAATTACACTCAAGAAGCCATCAACACGTTGTGTACCCCAAAACGTGGTCAGGAGGTTGCCTAAGCCCACAAGAACACAGATTGGTTGTTATGTTATGAGAAAGGAACTTCTCTTTTAATTTTGTCTTGCACTTGCAGCCTGCAGGTGGTAATGTAATCAATGATTTGTTTTTGTTGCACTAGTCTTTGCTAATTTTTGGAAGCAAATCTGATTGATGAGTTTAGTCCTCCCAGTCCCACTGCTGATTCGTTTTCTAGGAGCTGGGATTGGGGATGACTAATGAGGACGACCAGACATATTATTATAATTATTTCTAATTGCCTTTTTTCCAAATTCTTGCATGCACTGAAAGTTTTAACGAATTCCCATTTTTCCAGCTGACCAGTAAAGTAAATTAAATTGTGTAACAACCTACCCAAGGCCAAGATCTCGTGCCTCTGTTCCCTTTAAAACAAAAAGGGAAAAAAAAGAAAAGAAAATTCAACGAATCAATGAGTCATATATGGTGGTACTGGTACTGGTAGGGCTTGTTTTGTTTGTCCTTAGCAAATAGCAATTGCATGTTATGAGCAGCACTTTGAATGATATCCTACTCTGGATGATATCATCCCATGTTCTCTCATCAACTCCAAGCTGGGTAAAGGGACCCCCATAATTTAATCACTGTGTCGGAGCTGGTTGGACCAGTTTAGCCACGTGGCTCTTTACCAACCAGTTGATCTTTAACCTCAGCCCCCAAGCAAGGTTCAACTTCAAGCTTACTCATAAATTTCTCCCATCCCTTCACCTTCCTAACTCAGCACCCCAAAGCTTAATTTCAAGTGTGTTTACGCCAAATAGAGTTCTGTAGTAAATAGTAATTGATAATAATATTGATGATAACATGCCAATGCATATATATATATATATATATATATATATATATATCCACTCAAAATCTCATCCCAACAAGACCTAAATACTTGCACTGCACTTGGACGGACGGACGGCTGAAACCCCAAATCACTTGCTTCACTTGCATTGCGGTTGCAATGTGTGTACTGTACTTTGACATATATACCGATATTGCTTTTCAATCATGAAGACGAAGATTAATATATATAATTAGTGCTGAAATTAATCATGGTTGAAAGAAAGTAGCAAGCAACCACAACCGCATCATGATTTATTACTGAGATCGATCGATGTTGACACTCCACAAATAATATTCTTCATGATTAAACCCTCCATCCCTCCCTCGATATATATAGCCATTAGCCATAGTTTTATTTATTTTTTTTTTTTAAATTTATTTTTCATCTTTTAGAGTAATCAGTAAACCAATGAATAATCAGGGGAATGAAAAGGAAGGGAAGGGGACCCTTAAAAGAATTAAACTCTTAACTTTAATTTTAATACGGTGAACGATCCAGTCCCACGATCGACATGCCTGCATGTGAATTTGATGTTCAGCTCCAAGTTTTTGCCTTTTTTTCTTAATTCATACTAAAATTGAATCCCAATCCCTCAAAGTTTTGCTTTTGCAGACCAATTCAAATCTTGGGATGCATGGGAGGAACATTGATATAATTAAAAGGCATGCTAGCTGTGTGGTTATTAATTAAGGACAAAGTCTTCAAAGCCAATAATTTGGAATCAACAAATTAAATTTGGTCTTGAAGGAGATTTAATTGTCCAGAAGAAACTGAGAAATATGATTTAAAAAGGTAATGATCAAATTGCCCAACATATATACTAATTCTTCTTATTAATTCTTAAAACTAACAACTTTAATCAATATATTTTAAAAGGGTAGCTAGTAACAAGTTTTAGTATTATTGCTTATCCAAAAAAAAAAAAAGTTTTAGTATTATTATTTTTATTATTTTCTGAGGAAATATAGTAGTAGTAGTAGTAGTAGTATAGTTAAATATTAGTGCTTAAAACAATTAATGTCATCCAAAATTTCAATATTCGATCATTTGCATGAAATTCATTTGATTTTAGTAGTAATAAGATTGACGATTTAATGTTGTAATTGCAGTGACAATTATTAATAATGAATATATACTATTGTATAAAACGACCAACCACCATCTTCAATGCCCTAGCCCTTCCTTCTTAAATTATCATGCTTCAAATAACTGATTTTTATAGAGACTAAAATAATTAAATTACAAAAAAAATTGTATTTAATGCATTGTTTTCACAAAATTTACATATTTATTTTTTAAAATAATTTATAGATATTGGTTAATATTTTTCATAATACTTAATTAACGTCTAAGTTAAACGCTATTTATTATTCTCTGCGCTTCCAAAATGATTGTCCCTTATTGTTTTTTTTTTTTTTTTTAGTCAAACGAACTCTCAATTTTGATCAATATTTTTAACAAAATTATAAAATTAAAAGTTATTAAAAATAATACTAAAAAATTTTGAATTTTGAATTTTTTAAAATTTCAATACTATTATAAAAAGTAAAGATGAAATTTAAATTTATTTGACAAAAAAAAAAATCAAATAAAGACAAATAAAATGAGACCCAATGAATATTTATATTTTATTCTCCCAAAAGCATGTATAAAATAAAACCTTTCCCTTCCCTAATAACTCCATTTTGCAAATCCTGCTCACTCCTCACTCTCTTTCTCTTTCTCTTTCTCTTCATTCATCTTCCATTTTAGTTTTAGATCGGAAAGCAAAAACAGATTTTAGTTTTATACATATATAAACGAAAAAACAAAAAGAAAATCAGAGTCGATGGGGGTCTTCTTCTTCTTCTTCTCTACCTCCTTCACTGCCATAGCTTTCCCATTGTTGGTAACCATTATCTCTGCCGTCCATGGCTGCCCTCCTTCTGACCAAGAAGCGTTGCTAGCTTTGAGTTCGTCGCTCAAGGAGACATACTTGGGCATCTTCGATTCGTGGAAGGGCACCGACTGCTCCAACTGGTATGGCATCAGCTGCGACCCCACCACTCACCGCGTCACGGACGTTTCCCTGCGAGGCGAGTCCGAGGACCCCATTCTCCAAAAAACCGGACGCTCCGCTTCGGGCTTCATGTCCGGTTCCATTAACCCTTCCGTTTGCCAGCTGGACCGGCTCACCACTTTAATCATTGCTGACTGGAAAGGCATCACGGGAGAGATCCCTGGATGCGTGGCTTCGCTACCCAACTTAAGAGTCTTAGATCTTATTGGCAATTCCCTGTCGGGAAAAATCCCACAACAGATAGGAAATCTCCAGAAGCTCACTGTCTTAAACCTGGCAGATAATAAGATAAGTGGAGAGATCCCAAGCTCCTTAGTTCAACTCTCCAGTTTAAAGCATCTGGATTTGAGCAACAACCTTCTCACAGGGGAGATTCCTGCCAACTTCGGCAACCTCAAGATGCTGAGTCGCGCATTGCTGAGTCGAAACCAAATCAGCGGGACGATCCCAAGCTCCATTGGCAACATGAACAGGTTGGCGGACCTGGATTTGTCAAAAAACAAGATATGGGGTCAGATACCGGAGCAGTTGGGGAAAATGCGGGTGCTTTCAACCTTGAATTTAGATAGTAATATGATTTCGGGTGAAATACCGTCGGTTGTGTTGGGGAATACGGGTGTTGGAATCTTGAACTTGAGCCGAAACTCTCTTGAAGGGAACATACCGGATGTTTTCGGGCCGAAATCATACTACATGGCGCTTGATTTATCCTTCAATAAATTGAAGGGTCCAGTACCCGGGTCCATATCGTCGGCAAAATACGTGGGCCATTTGGATCTGAGCCATAATCATCTTTGTGGAGCCATTCCGATTGGGTCACCGTTTGATCATCTTGAAGCATCATCTTTTGAGAGCAATGATTGTCTTTGCGGAAACCCACTCAAGAGTTGTTAATAATGTTTGCTTCAGCTTGGATGGGTTGATAAGCATAATTGCATAATAGCAATAATCAAGAAGTGGTTTTTTTTTTTTTTAATGAAATTGAAATGTGGTGGATATTAATATTTGAGAAAAATTGAAGGTGGTGTATGGGATTACACTGATTTCATATGTAGTAGTAAGTATATATGTAATGTAAGTGTGTTTTAATTAATTTAATAATAATTCATTAGCAGTTGGTTGAATTGAATGAAAGGCTTTGTTTGTTGTAGTGTTGATGATGCATGTGAACACACGCTGACGCAGCCGAAGCTTTCAGCTAATTTCACTACCTCCTCGGGACTTTTGTTTTAATATTAATGTACCTTTAAAAGTTGAAAATGTTTGCCATTTGGGTCTTAAATGGACACAGAATTTCAATATTCATAGATTTTAGTATTCAATAATGCTGCATTATGTTTTATGTAGGTTTCATTATTAATTATTTGTATTTTTTGATACTCCTCTCTCTCTCTCTCTTTTTAGTTTATATATATATATATATATATAATAGTTAAGATCTAGACAGACAATGTGAGTTGCATGCACGTGATTAAACACAAAAGATTCATAGAAAAAAAAGTTCCAACTAGATAAAGAGCAAAAAAAGGTCCTACTTTTTATGTACAGTATTAAGTATTATTGCATGCACAAGTGGTTGGATTGGAATTTGTGGATGCTGCCTGCTCCACCTCCACCTCCATTTCTATTTATATTCATATTATAAGACTCTCTCTCTCTTTCTCTTTTTCCATTGTGCGTTCATTAAAGGTTGGAACTGAATTCTGGTGAAGTGCACAAGTATAGGTAAAGGAGTCAGCTTGCTTTCCCAGCTAGCATTACTAAGACTACGTAGTATTAGTATTAGTGTTAGTATTACTTACTTCAATAGGCAGCCCCACCTCCTGTCTGCCTGCCTGCCTTCATGTCTCTGCTACCCCACATTTAATATTAGATCAGATCAGATAATTCATTTACTACGCTCACATCCACATTAACTTTGGGGAATATCGTTTAGCATGCATTTATTATGCTCCCATAGTCCAGATTCCTGGAAAAAACGGTGAATGCATGCAAGCAAATTCACAACCATAAAGTTAAAATGTGATAAGATAATGCATTCGGTCTAGTCTCACTGTCAAGTACGTCTCAACCAATTTTACTTTCCTCCATAAATTCAATGAGCCTACGCTTCCTAATCCTAACTCCTAACTCTAATTACCTGTATTCTTTTTAAACCTATCTTTTCCTTAATTTTCACCCCCTCTAATTTCCTCCACTTCAATAAATCACTTCTAATTCTGTACTTTTCTTTTGTATAGCAAAACATTAATACTTTTGTCAGGGAAGTCTGTTTGAGGCTTAGCCTTGGCTTAGGCCCCTACCTATAATTTTGCATACTATAAACTTAGTGCAAGGCAGCTAAACTTCTCATTTTATTTTAATTTTTTTTTTTTGTTTACTTACAAATTGAAGACTGACTTATATGCTGTGAATGATTATTAAACCTAAATGAAAAATGCAGTCAGTCTTGAGCTAAAGAAATCACATTTCAGACTCAAACCCAATATTCCAAAATCCCTCAGGAGGAGTCATAGGAGGAACATACTTAAATTGGTGCCTAGACAATTAAACCATCATGATTCTCACAGCAGAACTTTTTGTTCTGATCTCCATTGTCCTGATCTCCCTTATGAAGAACAGCTAGCATCATAGAATTTCTTACAATGATTGCATTCAAATCCTCTCTGCTTTCTTTCTGACTGGCTCCACATACTTGAAACTTCCCTTGTCAGCCGATGCAAACAGTATCTCTTGTTTTTGTGGCCTTTTGTAAAAGCTAACATCCTGCGTCTCATCATCAGAGCTATCAACATTCATGTCTTCTGGAACTGGAAGATCATCAGCTTCTTCCTTCATGGCTTTCTTCAGGTTTCTTCTGATATTCTCCAGTGGAGTGTCAAGAAAATCGTCATGGGGATCAGCCCCAGCTTGGCCCTGATGGGACCTAGTATCTCTCCAACCAGAAACAGGTCGCTTCGTACCAGCTAAAGGATTAGATTTCACACTTGAGGGACATTTTGGAGTGGGGAAAATGGGAGCTAGAGGTTTCAACTGGTTTAGCTCCTTTCTCATCCTCTAACTCAACATTTAAACCAATTACATCATTCTTTTTGTGTCAAAAACAACCGTAGGAGTATCTGAAATTTTGTTTTCAGCAACTGCAAAGAGGGACAACAAATTATGTAGCTTAGAAATTAATCCCTGAGCAAACGAAAAGGAAAAAAAAAAAAAAACAGACATAGCAGTGCCAGCAATTTTTAGCAACATGTTGCCTCAGATTATAGGGTGTTTTTGACAGTCTCACTTAAACCATAAATTCAGCAAAACTACACCTCAATAAGTTGAGAGAGCCTTGAGCAAAAGAAAAGGCAAACCTGTTTTAAAATTATCTAGCAATTATCAGCAAATAACTAGGACTAGGAGGACTAAGTATTGATCTAAATAGAAGCCAAAATAAATAAATGAAATATAAGCAGCAATAGAAGGTTTGGGATTGTGATGATGCCTTGCTGAGTCACATTCATCTTCCAATTTTTCTGCAGAGGAAGTTGTATTGAGATTTTAGCCTTTTGTAACCATCAAGGAGATCTCTTTTTTTTTTCTTTCTTTCTTCTCAGCCATCAACTCAGGCTTTTGATTTGATCTGTTTTAGTAACTTTTCATATAAATCCCTTTCTTCAACTGCATCATTACAGCTTTCTCTAAGTTTGACCTGCAGTTCATTGACTTTCTGATCCAAACCTTTTACTTTCGCCAGAAGTAGTTCTTTTATTTTCTCATGCTCCTCCAACTGCTGCTTATTCTTTAACATTTCTGAGCCTTTTAAATCAATTTGACTAAGCAAAATTTCTTCCTTCCTCAACTTCATGTGTCTTCTGTCTAAGTGCCACATGGAGTTCCTCATAGTTCTCTTTCAATTTCTCAAAATTGGCCATGAGTAGCTAACTTTCTCTCCTTGTTACAATCAATCAGCTACTGTTCATTATGCATAATATCAAAGGCCTGCAATTCTATCTTTTTAAGTAGATTTTATGCCAACTTCTTCCCATCAGCAACTTCCTGAGTCTATTCTCGAAGCTCCTGCTGGAGTGCTTTTTCTGCAGGTTGTTTAGATCACTGAGAAGCACATTTAGTTTTTTTCTTCATGCTGTTTTTGTTCTTTACCTTTATTAGCTATCACAGTCACAGAGGCTTTTGTTTGAACTAACTGCAATAATTTATTCTGCAACTCCATTCCCTCATCAACTTCCTTGATTTTGTATTTTCACAATAAGTTGTCTCATTTTCTCTTACTACTCCTTTAGCAGCCTTTCCTTGTCAAGCATGAAAGACTGGTTGTCTTCAAGGGCCTGCTTCTTTTCGAGTTCAAGTTTCTCTAGTTGGAGTGTGAACTCATTTTCCTTCTTCTTCCATGCATCTTCTGCAGCTTTCTTGGCCTCGGTATATAATTTCTGCAAGTGGAAATTCGGGTAGAGCTGGCTGCAAAACATGTACTCTATCTGAGAAATTCTATCCTTTGCTTCCTGAATTATAGCAACCAGTACAGTGATTAACCCAGAGATATAGTTTGATATCATCGGTGTCAATGGGAAGCCCTATATCTTTGGAGATTGTTCAAGGTGGTTGCCCCTCCATTTCAGGAACTAACATTACAACAACAGCCAAGTTATCATCGTTATAGTTTCAAGTTCAACACAAAATATTGTAGTGAATTTAGATTCTAACAAGGCATAATTGTGACGGGGGATATCCAATTGCGATGGTAACAGACTCGGCATGTCAAAGTCTTTCCAATCCCAGTCCCATTCCCCGCCGCTGGCTGCTTCGGTCCGAATTCCAAACCTTGAATTTTCTTTTCTTTACTGTTATTATTTTTTCCAACTTACAAATAAGTAAAATGCTTAAAAACGGTGAAATGATTCAAAGTCTTTGGCAGTTAACATGGAACGATATTTTGGTGGTCAAATGCAAGCCCTTAAGTCCAAAGACAAAGATACTGGATATATCAAAAACTAGTGCGACCTTTTGGCACTATAAGATTCAATTTTTATGTAATGTAATGTAATGAACAAATGGTAAAATAATACATATTGAAAACCTGGGTTCTTGCATTGCATTCCATTCCATCATTTTAACTCCTAACTCTTTGAGTCATGATGAGCCATCAAGCTAAGGTTTATTATAAAAACCTCAACAGTCATTGCAACAAAATGCATCGCAGACCACAATCTATATTTCATCTTCACTCTTGACTGTTTTCTACAACCAACCCATTGAAAAGCACCAAAGAAAAGATCTATTGTTCCTTCTTTAGGAACCCCGATCTGCCTGCCCCCAACACAGCATCCACCAATCAATCAACCACATTGTAAGGCAAATGAAAATTAATTAATTCTCAGCCAAATGAAAAAGTCAATTAAGTTCAAGATGAAAGATTCCCACACCAAACCAAAATATCTCAACTAAATAGAAATACCAAAATTTGATAGAAAGATGTAAGTAGGTCAGTTACTACTTCAGTCTTCTTCATCAATGACCTTGGTTCCCAACCCCTTCAAACCCTCTGCAGGGATCTCTGCAACAGTTACCAAAGAGAAAAACTCCTCCTTAGCATCCTCTTCATCGTTTCTCTTCCTTGCAATGCGGACACGAACTCTCCTCGGCACACCTCGTATCCCACGGCTCCAGACATGCTTGTTCAGCTTTACATCAACCCTGACATCACTTGTCCCCATGGCCTTCTGGGCAAACTTCCTAATCTCCTTTATGGCCTTTGGAGCCTTCTTCTTAAACGTGCTGTGCGAAGTTGTTCAAAGTTCCAGATTACATTGCATACATAAACTAAATGGAAATCAGCAAAAATTACAATGGAAAGAAGCTTTTTTTTTTTTTTAAAAAAAAGAAAGGGGAATAACATCTATCAAACTAGTACTAAATGGAACTCAACAGCAACAATTTTCTGTGAATATAGCAACAGTTTGATTCATGTTCTGATCGAACTGCATGATGGCAGTAAAAAAAACTCGGTTGCTGATCATTTAGAAAGAGAACACTGTTGTTTATTTATATAGAAATAATGCAATCCAAACAAAGCAGGAATACCAGAAAGTTACACATTTGAACATCCTGATCATAAGGTTTTCATTTGGAACAACATTTAGATAAATACTAGCAATTTAAGCAATGGAAACATAAGCACGATTGCAACAAGGCAAGCAAGGGGTGAAGATAGTTGATAAATTCTGTAACCTAAGAATATCCTTTAGAAGTTGAGCGCAGATAAACCCAAAATGAGAGAGAAGAGAAGCCAAATGAAACATCCGGAGGAAGCAAAGCAACTAATCAACTGCTCCATAAGATACATACATACATACATACCATCATAATAACAAACATAATAATAGCTGATATAATATACTATATCATCAGATCAGCAGCAAATTTCAGCAACAAAAGCAGAAAGGAAAGAATAGATTTGGTAAGTTACCATCCATGCAAGCGCTTGTGGAGGTTGATGGTGTACTCTCTGGTAACCACCTCCTCCTTTCTTCCTTTGCTTGCCTTTTCTACCATTGTCTTTGCTTTGCGCCCTCCAAAAACCAAAACCCAAACCCAAAATCACTACTCTCTCTCCGGCGTCTGGCCGCTAAAGAAAACCCTACTTCTCGTACATATATATACAATACACCCTCTACACAAAAGGGCTTTATTTTATTTTCTTGATTATTACTTCAATGCCCCTTCCATCAATCACTGGGCTAAATTTGTTGTCATTCTCACTCGGCCTTTTCTATTAGGCTCAACAAAAGTAGTCTTTACTTTACTCTTAAAAAGTTACAAAACGCAGCCAACGAAGCCCAACATAAAATGGGCTTAGAGTCCAGACGATATACTTTTCAGGGTTTCACGCTGCCTGCAGCCTGCAGCTGCAAGCAAGCAAAGCGGGTAAGAAAGATTTCTGATTGATTAGAAGAATAGTGAAAATCAAGGCTAGGGCACTATCGTTTCTCTACTTTACTGCTTTTCTTAGATCCGTAAGGTCCTTTTTTTTTATTTTTTTTATTTTATATTTCGAACCAGCTCTATGAGATTTTGTTTTGAGTACTCACTGTTTCTTTGCTAAATCCATAAAATTTACCGCCTTTTTTTCTTTACAGTTTTTGGGTTCTTTGATTTCTAGGTAAAGTGCCCAAAAGAGTTACTTTTCCAAGGCTACAGAAACCTTAACACGCAGCTGCCAAAACTTCCTACAATATGGTAACTTTCATTCTCTATCTAAACTCTAGAGGTTAAACCTTATTCTCAGAATTGCCCATTAAGGGATTAAGACTAATTTGTTTTCTTTTATTAATGTACATTTTGTTGTTGTTGTTGTTGTTTTTTTTTTTTTTTTTAAATTAAAAAATTAACTTAGAATGGATAATTATGTTTTCAGTCGGGCAGGAAAGAAACAGTCTTGGATTTGGCAAAGTTTGTAGACAAAGGTGTTCAGGTCAAACTCACCGGTGGTAGACAAGGTCTGTTGCTGAGCTTTCAATTTCTCTTTTTTCATTTTGAGGTCTTTATGTGGATATAAAAGGACTGATTGTGTAATCAAGAATTGAATGTTATGTGCTGATTTTACAACTGAAAATTTCCTCCTCGCTTGGGTTTAGAATTTAGGTTATGAGTGATGCTAAAGAATTACCATATAGAAATAATTTGACATCAGGAATCTGATTTTATCTCATCAACTAATAGTAGCTTCTAGGCTCTAATGCCAAGTATTGCAACATGTCATGTACCTTAGAGGTACGGAAGTCATTTTTCTTCCCATCATTTGGTTGATCTAGTTCATGTATCATCTATTTCATGAGCCATTTCCTTTTTCTGTTACAGTCACAGGGACCCTAAAAGGATATGACCAGCTACTAAATCTTGTCCTGGATGAAGCTGTAGAATTTCTTCGAGGTAATTGCCTCTATGGCACATTGTAAACATGCTTGTTTGTGTGGTTTAATACATCTAGCTAGCTTTCAAACTGTATTCTTTGATGAACGTCAGATGCCTTGTTTTTCTAAGCTCAGCTGCTTGTGGATTTTTTGGTCCTTTTTTACATCCATTCTCAAGTGTCAAGTCGAATGACCAGTGTCAAGTAGATGGTAATTATATATACCTCTGTAACAGTTTGTAGTTTCATGCGAGTATTTCACTTGTTTTCTTCACATAAATTATTTGGCGCCTTCTCTTTGCTCCACCTCCTCCAAAGAAGTGAATGCTTCTTTTGTAATGTAGAATAAATGAAAAAATAGTAGGATATGCAGATTTAATTTGCTCTCTTAAATTGAAACAATTTGCAGGATGATTGCTGCTTACTACCATTTATTTTAGCATCAAAAGCGCTCAGAAAATAGATCATGGAAGTCTGTTCCATAAGCTTCCTATAGAGCTATAAGATTTTCTCCTCCAATTAACTTGTTGAACTTGTGCTTCTTCATAGAGGCAAAAATAAGCATGTCTACAGAGCTCTGTCAGTACACATGCTTGCTAGCATGCTAAGCAATTCATTCAGATAATTTTTCTACAGCAGTTGCTACATCTTGCCAAATCCTTTACTGCATGGCAGTTTTAAGGATCTGATCTTTGTTTGGTTGAGTGTGGTTACAGTTCATGCAATTTCTTTATATTTTACCCAGCAAGGGCATTTTATGTCTTTTTTTCTCCTTAGCATGCTAGTTGTCCTTTTTAAAGGAAAACAACTGCTTTAAGGATCAAATCTCTAAATGTGTAAACTGGATAGCGTGTCTTACAGTACTGAACTGTTATAAGCAATTTGTTATAGCAATTTTTCGGGTCAATACTCAATAGTTAGTCATTCTTATTCCCAGTGGACCGATACTTATTGTTCTCTAGTTCTATTTGAGGTGTAAGCAATTAAGAGTGCAGGCAATTGCAAACTGAAATTCGAAACCTGTGGAGGATTTGGTATCTGCTTTTGCTGATCCACTTGACCTCTTCTCTCTAAATTTTTTTTTTATTTTTTATTTTAACTTGTTCATGTGTCTGAAGTACTGGTTGAGAACGCAAGATTGATTTGCTCTGCTGTTTTCGGATATTCTGCAGATCAGGATGATCCGTTGAAGACTACTGATCAGACTAGGCGTCTTGGCTTGATAGTATGTTCTTTCTTCCCCCTTCCCTTCTCCACTCTTTTTACAGTTTATTGTTCAATTTTATGGTGCTGTTTCGAGAAGTGATCCAAAAATTTGCCAGCAATGCATGTATTATTTTTGCTGGAGATGGACTTAATAAACTGAACCTATGACCTGAGAATATTCTGGCACCTTATTTTTCTAGAAAATTCAGGCATGTTAAAGTAATGAGTGAAAATTGAGTCCTAAAATCATTGGGATCAGCAGAACTGCAAGGATAGGTTTTTAGGGTGGAGTCTCATATCTTTGGGTCCAATATTTACATTTCACGGCTGGTTGCATTAGTAACAAAATGCTGAAGAGGCATGGGTTCTTGAAACCATATTTTAGTGGCATCCACTTGAGAAACATTAGTGTCTAGGTGATGTGCATTGTTAGGTAGAGGTATCAAATTTTGAGTTGGGACAACAATTTCAGCATTGACAAGATTGTCTGAAATTTTGTAAAAGTTGCAAAGTCTATGCTACCTGTATTTATCATGTAATGTGCAATTTAAGTAATTTTGAAGCTCTTTTTAATACTAATTTTCCCTGAGTGTTTGCCACCCAACTGGATCACTATGCTTCATCACATTAAATTTTCCAGCTTGTCCAACAAATAAAATATTATTGAATTCCAATTTTTGAAGAAAGATTGAGCCCATGTCTTTTTGATCTGCCACTAGTTATGTGGACAAAAGATACAAGTGCATTTCTATGCCAGATTTCCAGATAATTTTGGAATGATTTCGTAGGTGTTATATTATCTGAAATATATGGGAGGATGAGGAAGAAGATGTAGTGGTCAAAATCCTAAGGGTTTATATAGCATTTGAACAATATGTCAATTATTTTCATGCAGATTTGTAGGGGTACTGCGGTTATGCTGGTGTCACCAACTGATGGTACAGATGAGATTGCCAATCCTTTCGTCCAGCCAGATGGAGCCTGATCTGATTCGTCTTCAAAATGGGCTATGGCTATGGCTATGGCATTCCCATTCCTTTCTGTACTTCTTCTAACATTTCAAGTCTGTATTGTATGTCTCCGTTTTGCATTGAAAGCTACCAAACCAAACCAGCAAGCCTTAATCTTAATATATTTGAGGTCCCCCTAGTATAGTATAGTATAGTATAGTATTATATTAGAGACTAGGGTTTTTACTAGCTTTGCATTTAGCTTAATTGAATTGTGCTTTTGAGGATCATTGCGACTCTCAACAAAAACGTTAAAATCAAGTCTGTTATTGCCAATTTGTTATGTTTGTTCCTTAGGTGGGATTTTATTTGCTATTCTGTCTTATATAATAGTAATCCTCCTGAGTGCAACTGTTTTTTCTTTTCTAAATTTTGGACAATCAATAAAGCATAATTCGCTTGCCATCAAAGTTTTCACTTGCATTTTGGTCACCTCACAAGTATGATTTGGTTTTGTTGGATGAAAAACAAAATGGAACCTCCATGTCCATCCATTCCTAAGCTACATATTGTTGTAAATTACATTTTTCTTTCATTAGAGGTTATAGGTAAAATAAATTAGTGTTCTGTTTCTAAATTGGTAAAATAAAATACCAATTATAGCTACTTATAGGTAGGTATAGGCAGTATTAAAGAACTGGTCGGTTGGTCGGCTCAACTGAAAATTGATGATTTATTCTAAAGGTATAGTAAAATCGTTTTAATGGGTTAAAAATCAAATTGAATTGGTAAAAATTATTTTTATATGTATTTTTTTATAGATGATGAGATTTGAATCTTTAAGTTTTATATATATTAAAGATCATATTACTAAATTAAATATATATTTTAATTATTTATTTATTTATTTAATATTAAAATAATTTTTAATTAAATTGATCGATATTTAATCGATGGGGTCGTTTAGACACAACACAATCGAAGGTCTAATAATAATCGGTTTAATTTCGATCCGGATATAGGTAATTGGCGAAAGTGATTTGATTGATTCCCTTTGGATTGGACTATGCTTTTGGGGTGTCAAAGTGGATCTTTAAAATTTTATATTACTATTAATATAATGATAATTAATATCTGCCATTGGTCATAATAAATATGCTGATGGGTCGGATTAGATCGTAGTTTAAATTTTTGTTTTTTACTAAGATCTTGTATTGGACGGGTCTGAATTGATCCATTGACTCAATTCATTGTTCAAAATAATAATAATAAAATAAATTTTTTATATTAATATTTATTTTTGTATAATTAAATTTAAATAAAAAATAATTGAACAATAATTCGAATTGAATTAGTCTAAATCACTAAAACTCTTACATAATCTCGAACGAGCTATTTGAGACATGAGCATGTCTAGGTCATAGGGCTTATCTCATTCTCAGCTTACAACCTTGCGATAGGTCCCTAAGGTTCCACTGCCCCAGTTAAGTTAACCTTAATTTTGGGAATGGATTTTGGAAGCAACACTTAATACCAAAGCTAAACTTCTTCCTGATATGGGAAGTGGGATGTTATGAACCTAACAGTGGAAGAGCTAGAGCTGGCAGCTGAGCTGGAAATTGAACTTAGAGCTGAACCTTGGAGCTGTGTCACACAAAAGGTGTCAGCTAGGAAGAATAAGAAGGGTGCGAACGGTTATGGCTGAGCAGGAGGAATGTTACGTTTTTCATGTACAGCTGTCATATTATTGTTGGTTCTGTTATAACGGATTATGGAAGAATGTAATGGCTGGATATAGTACTATATAAAGTACTGTCCTTGTATCAGAATATTCAATTAATGAAATATCAATATTCTTCTTCTCAATTCTCTTCTCTCATTTCTTCTTCTTCTCAAACTTCTTTCTCTAGTCACACATTCTGTGACAAAGTGGTATCAGAGCCTCCTCGAATCCATTACACTGGGAAAATCAAAGAACACCAGAGACATGGCAGAAGGTACTAGGTTGACTTCACTCCAAGAGCAAATGCAGTCCATGCAGGCTCAGATCGAGTCCTTGAAGGCCGCTGAATCAGTGGTTCCTAAATGGTGGGAAGAGCAACGCCTCAACATCGAATCCAAACTCCTGGAGAACCAAAACTACATTGCCAAGCTGCTGGAAGTGGTGATCCACAAAGGGGAAAGTTCCTTGCCTTCAGAGAGTGACACCATAGCTCCAGCCACAAGCCCTGTTCATGTGGCTCGACGTGAAGGGAAGCAATCCATTGAGGTCACTGTTATTGATGATCATGCCAAATATTCTTACAAGCCAAAGGATCCTGGCATCTTGCCTACGAAACCACCAGACAGTAATCTTCCTTCTCATAGTGGTGAAGTGCATGTAGCAAAGCAACAGGACATGGGGGAAGGATCTGGTGTTATGAGTCACCTCAATGCCTTTTCACCTAGACCTAAGGTGGAGTTACCAACATTTGATGGTACAAATCCCAGGGGTTGGATCAAGAAATGCCAAAAATACTTCACCATTTTTGCCATTGCTGAGCAACAGAAGTTAGAGCTGGTTTCAATGTACATGGTGGGCAAGGCTGATGTTTGGTTCGATGGTTATATTATGCAGAAGAATTTTGTCACTTGGCAGGAATTTGTAGGTGATTTATGCCAACGATTCAATGACAGATCTTGTTCAAATGTGATAGAAGAATTCAATAAGCTGTCTCAGAAGGCTTCTGTGGAAGATTACCAGGAAAGGTTTGAAGAACTTAGACCTTACATGCTTCAATATAATCCATATCTGCTGGAAAATTATTTTGTTTCAAGCTTTATCAGTGGACTCAAAGAGGAATCGAAACCTCGAGTCAAGGCCAATGATCCTCTGACATTAGCTGCTGCCTTCAGGCAAGCAAAGTTGCATGAATTATCCTTAGAATTGGAATCCAAGAGATCCAAACCACCTGTTAAAACCACTGCTTTTAGTAGTAACCCCTCTTACCATAAACCTTCCTATACACCTTATAACACCAACCTGTACCAGAGAAGCCCTCTCCATACCTCACCAATGGTTAACAAGCAGTCTCTGTTGGATCAAAGAAGATTACAAAATTTATGCTTCAAGTGTGGTGAGAAATTCCATCCTGGTCATGTATGTAAACCCAAGCAATTGAATTCTTTGACAGTGGGGGAGGTCTCCTTAGAAGCATCAGAGGGTAAGGAAGACTGCCTTGACAACATTCCAAAGGCACAGGAAGAACTCGAAGGCAATGAGAAGGACCTGGAAATCTCCATTAATGCTCTAACTGGGAGCACAGGTCATAACACACTCAGACTGCAGGCATGTATTAAGGGTAAACCTTTAAGTGTGTTGGTGGATAGTGGAAGTACACACAGTTTTGTGACTCCAAGATGGGCTAAAGAAGGCACTGAGGTATTGCATACAGTCCCTTTGACCATTACGGTTGCCAATGGGGAAAAACTGTATAGTACAGCAAAGTGTAGACAATTGAGTTGGATCATGCAGGGTAACCAATTCAGCCACGATTTGAGGGTGTTGCCAATAGGGGGTAGTGATATGGTGCTTGGGGTGGATTGGATGAAGAGATACAGTCCCTTGTTATTTGACTTCAATGCTATGACATTGACCTTTCAGAAAGAGGGACAACAAATTGCATTACAGGGGGAACAATTCCAAGCTGGCCTTCAGCTTATTTCAGGAGACAAGTTACAGAAGATGGTGGAAAAAGATTCAGAAATTATGGGAGAGTTGTATATGATCAACAGTGACTGTCAAGAACTAGAAATCCCTTCCCAATTGATATCATTGCTTTCTACATATGCAGATATCTTTGCTGAACCAAGTGAGTTGCCCCCTAGAAGATCACACGACCACACCATTCCCTTAAAACCTGACCACCAGCCTGTTAACCTCAGACCTTATAGATTCCCACACCATCAGAAATCTGAAATAGAAAAACAAATTTCAGACATGCTCTCATCATCCATTATCCAAACTAGTTCGAGTCCCTTTGCTTCACCTTGTCTCTTGGTCAAGAAGAAGGATGGTAGTTGGAGAATGTGTATTGACTACAGGCAACTAAATGCTGTGACCATCAAGAACAAGTTCCCAATACCAGTAGTGGAAGACTTGCTGGATGAACTCAGGGGAGCCCAATATTTTTCCAAACTGGACCTCAGGTCTGGTTACTGGCAGATACGTGTGAAGGAGGAAGACATTCCTAAGACAGCATTTAGGACTCATCATGGCCATTATGAGTTTAAGGTAATGCCCTTTGGGCTCACTAATGCTCCAGCTACATTTCAGTCTTTAATGAATGATATTTTTGCACCTTACTTAAGGAAGTTTGTATTAGTTTTTTTTTATGACATTTTAGTATATAGCCCTTGCCTAATGTCCCATGTTGCACATTTACAAACTGTCCTGGACACACTGAGACAACATCAATTGTATGCAAAGAAGAGTAAGTGCTTCTTTGGCCAAAAGCAAGTTGAGTACTTGGGTTATGTGATCTCAGCAGCAAGGGTAGCTACTGATCCTTCAAAGATTCAAGCAATGGTGTAGTGGCAGCAACCTAAATCTCTTAAGTCCTTGAGAGGCTTTATGGGGTTAACTGGATACTATAGGAAATTCATTCGACACTATGGCACCCTCAGCAAGCCATTGACAGACATGTTGAAGAAGAATGGGTTCACCTGGTCTCCAGAGGCTGTGTTAGCATTTGATAGTTTGAAGGAAGCTATGACTAAGGCACCAGTATTGGCATTACCTGATTTTTCTAAACCATTTTGTTTAGAAACTGATGCGAGCAGTAGTGGGATAGGGGTTGTATTGTCTCAGCAAGGCAGACCAATTGCTTATTTAAGCAAAGCTTTAGGTCCTCGGCACAAGGACTTATCCATTTATGAGAAAGAGTATTTGGCTATCTTAATTGCAGTTACTAAATGGAGACACTACCTAGAAGGAGGACCTTTCATCATCAAGACTGATCATGAGTCCCTGAAGTACTTGCTGGAACAGAAACTAACCACTGCCATACAAAAGAGAGGTCTCACCAAACTGTTAGGGTTGGATTATACCATTCAATACAGAAAAGGGAAATTGAATACAGTAGCAGATGCATTATCACGTCAGTATGAAAAGGAGGCACACCTGTCAGTCTTGAACTCAACTACTATCATTCCTCAATGGGTGTCAGAAGTAGAACAAAGTTATTTGGGGGATGAATGTGTTGAAGACAAGATAGCTAGTTTAGCTATTGATCCTAATAGCTTTCCTCACTATTCTTTCACAAATGGGGTACTGAGGTATAAAGGAAGAGTTTACTTAGGCAGCACAGGCCAATTGAGGGAGAAGGTCTTACAGACATTGCATGATTCTCCTCAGGGGGGGCATTCTGGGGTTCAAGCTACCTATTATCGACTTAAGTCTTATTTCTATTGGCCCAAGATGATGCTGCAAGTGCAGAATTACATACAGCAATGTGAAATTTGTCAGAGGAATAAAGGAGAGCATGTGGCCTATCCAGGATTATTACAACCAATTCCTATTCCTGGTCAAGCATGGGATGTCATCACAATGGATTTTATTGAAGGCCTTCCCTTGTCAAAAAGGTTCAATTGTATTTTAGTGATCATAGACAAGTTCACTAAGTTTGCTCACTTTTTAGCTCTTTCTCATCCCTTCACAACTATGGAAGTAGCTCAGTTGTATCTGGATCATGTTCACAAGCTACATGGAACTCCAAGGATTGCTATTTCAGATAGAGACAGAATTTTTACTAGTTTGTGTTGGAAAGAACTGATGAAACTACTTGGCACCACAGCTCAATTCAGTACAGCATATCATCCTGAGACTGATGGTCAGTCTGAAAGGTTGAATCAATGCCTGGAACAGTATTTAAGGTACATGTGTTCCTTAAGGCCTAGAACATGGGTCCAGTGGCTACCTTTAGCACAGTGGTGGTATAATACAAGCTATCACACTGCTATTGGAATGACTCCCTTTCAGGCACTGTTCGGGTATCCACCATCGGGGTTCACTTGGGATGCTAGTTCCAATGCAAAGGTAGGAACTATTGAAGATATGTTCAAGGAAAGGGAAAGAGTTAGCAAGTTATTGGTGGACCAGCTTGATAAAGCTCAGCAAAGGATGAAGTTCTATGCTGATAAAAAACGGAGTGAGAGGCAATTTGATGTGGGAGATGAGGTTTATTTGAAACTTCAACCTTATAAGCAAACATCTTTGGCTCTTAGAAAAAATTTGAAGCTCTCTTCTAAGTTTTATGGTCCATATACTGTTTTGGCTCGGGTTGGACCAGTAGCTTATCACTTGCAGTTACCAGAAACTTCAAATGTTCATCCTGTATTTCATGTGAGTTTGTTGAAAAAGAAGATTGGACCTCAAGTGGTGCCTAGTATAGATCCGCCATTACTGGGAGAGGATGGCCAGCCTCTAGTCTACCCTGCTGCGGTCATTGATAAAAGGATAGTGAAGAAAAGGAATGCTGCAGTCACCCAACTTTTAGTGGTATGGTCAAACCTTGGACCTGAAAATGCCACCTGGGAGGACTATACTGTTCTTAAATCGCAGTTCCCATCATTTGATCCTTGGGGACAAGGATCCTCTGGAGGAGAGGGTATTGTTATGAACCTAACAGTGGAGGAGCTAGAGCTGACTAGAGCTGGCAGCTGAGCTGGAAATTGAACTTAGAGCTGAACCTTGGAGCTGTGTCACACAAAAGGTGTCAGCTAGGAAGAATAAGAAGAGTGCGAACGGTTATGGCTGAGCAAGAGGAATGTTACGTTTTTCATGTACAGCTGTCATATTATTGTTGGTTCTATTATAACAGATTATGAAAGAATGTAATGGCTGGATATAGTACTCTATAAAGTACTGTCCTTGTATCAGAATATTCAATTAATGAAATATCAATATTCTTCTTCTCAATTCTCTTCTCTCATTTCTTCTTCTTCTCAAACTTCTTTCTCTAGTCACACATTCTGTGACATGGGAATGCATCCATCAAATCCTACCAACAAATTAAAGCCTTCCTTCAAAGACGTGGGATCACCATTGATGCTTCTTGCCCTTTATGTCAGCACAGCACATGGCTCCTAAAACCCTCAGCCACATCGATTTTTCGAGAGTGCTTAATCTGTCACCAAATTACTGATCTTGTCTTTATCTCATAATGCTGCCTCCCTAGCTTATCACTTCAAAATAACCTTCCCCTTACCGACTAGATCAAGGGCAAGGGCAATATGTCTTCAAAATTCTCCTTTCATGCTTAAAATAATATCCCTTAGAGGTTGGTTTTTGGTTCACAAGAAATTAATGATTTAATCTTTGGCAAGCATCTTCCATCAAATATTCCAAATAATCTTCCCCTTACCGACTAGGGCAAGGGCAAATATTCCAAAGTCTGTGAATTATATATGCAGCTGAGTTCTTAATTTGTCCTAACGGGCCGAATGACACCCTCACATCATCCTGCCTTTATACCACTCAAGTTGAAGCAGCTGCCACCTACAAGGCTGGTACATATAAATTTAATACCAATGGATCGGCTAGCACTAGCAGGACATAGGTTCACACAGGTTTGTTTATTTGTCACGCTACTAGTGTTAGAAGCAAATAACTCATATCTTGAAATTCAGTTTGATGCGTTCTCCATTACAAACCCTGCCTTTGTGGAAGGAACCTTTGGTTTCTGATTCCACCATAACAAAATCATGCCAAGAAAATAAGTGTGCTGGCGCCCTTTGCTCTTAATCATCCTCCACATGCTAATAATTATATATTTTACCTTTTTGTTGTTTTATTATTTTCAAACTCTTTTGTTCATGTTACCCATTGTTTTTGCTGACAGCTTGGATGATTATGTACCGCACTCTTTATTACTTAAATGCAATGTTACTTTCCCCACAAGAAAATAAATAAATAACTTGCAATTGCCTCCCAAAATCAAATTCACCTTTTCACCCTCCAAAGTTTGTTAATTCATTAAATTTTATAATTGGGTTTTGCTTACTTAATGCTTTCAGGATACTTTTTTAAGTTTGTTAATATATTATTTATTATAATAATATTATATTAAATATAAAAATTAATAATTTTATTTATTATTTTTAATATAATTAAAAATATTATTATATTTAATAATTTTAAAAAATAATATAAATTACAAAAATTAAAATCATATCATACGAAAAAATAATATAA
The DNA here is from genome assembly GCA_030761205.1 of Fremontodendron californicum. Taxonomy (NCBI): domain Eukaryota; kingdom Viridiplantae; phylum Streptophyta; class Magnoliopsida; order Malvales; family Malvaceae; genus Fremontodendron; species Fremontodendron californicum. The sequence goes on along the minus strand of JAULJL010000046.1, from coordinate 1,863,942 downwards.
ATATATTAAAATTTATATAAAAAATAATATTTTAAATATAATTATGATAATTACAAATAAAAAACAAGTACAAATCTAAAATTTATAAACACATGCCATTATTACTTTTTTTTTTTTATATATATAAAAAATAAAACCGAATCCTTAACATTGAAAAAATCGTAGATATTCAGGATTGAACCCAATCTAATTATGAAAATCTACTTCTTTCGTGAAAATTCAGCTTGTAAAAGAGATGGATGAACAATTTAAAATGAATCCCAAATTTATCCCATTATCACATTTATTACTACTATAAACAAACTTTAAAATTCGCAATAATTTCATCAAATTTGTAATGTCAAGCAAACAATCTAAAAGGCACATCTGAAGAAAAAGCTAAAATAAAAATCTAAATCCTGGAGAGCAGGCAGGGTAACACAAATTTAAATAAGCCACAATAATCTTTCATTTCTCAATTTTTAAGAAAAAAAAAAAAAACCAAGTAAAATGAAATACTATAGATTGATCCAACATGAACAATCAGAAAGAGAGAATATTTTCATCTCCAGTAATCTTGATGTGAAGATTCTGATTTACTATTTTTTTTCTCTGTGAAACGTCTTTTGCGATGTCGTCATCTTCCCCAAGGACTGATAATGAGATCGAGCATGGATCTCCACAACTTGCTCAAGTTTCAGGTCGAAAAATGTTCAAATATTTAATTTAATTTGATAAAATCAAACTCTGATTATCTTGGCTGCTTTAACCACGGGATTTTCTCTAGCGATGGCCTCGCGACCCGCTGTTTTGTAGTCATAACCGCAATCGTGTCGATCCGAGTACCGATGCTCCGCACAAAAAAGTTCCCCGCATCGACACCGGAACCCGGCCAACCCCACGCGTTTTCTGCAACCGGAACATCGATTCACCACCTTCTTTTCCATAGCCGCCGCGGGATCATTTCCTGATCGACTTAACGCGGTGGTCCGTCTATTCGTTTTTATCGCAGCTGTTGTAGGCGGAGCAGAATCGGATCGGTTATCCTGCGAACGAGACGGGGTAGATCTGGAGGATTGGTCGTCGGAAAATTTCAGAATTGAGGCTCCACCAGAAGGAGAACCAGCGGTGGAGGAGGGGGAGGAGTTGGTGGTGGTAGATGAGGAGGAGGAGGACATAGGTGTTGTGGCGTTAAAACATTTTTGGCACATATTGTTGGTGGCTGGATTCCCCGTAACCCCACAATTGTTGATGCACAGCGTCAAGGTTTCAGGTACCTTGAACTCGGTCTCTTCTTTTTCGGTTCTTTGGGCCATGTTTCCGACCAGGAACTAAAATACGATTCCAAAGGGATGAAATAAAAAGAGGGGAAGGAGAGATTTTGTGTTTGTCTGGAGAGATATAGAGAGAATTAGGAGATGGGAAAGGGGTTTGGCGTTAGGGGAAAGGGCAAAGGGGAGAGAGGGGATTTGAAGGGATTGAGAGGTCGGTAATGGCGATGAAATATGGGCCTCTATCAAAACGCTATTTACAAAAATAACCTCGTTCCTTTTTTCTCAATTTGTTTCCTCTCTACTTTGTTTCTTCTAGATTAAGATTACTTACTTCTTTCTGACGTGTTAATCGTCATTTACGCTTATTTTACTCTTGTGGGGCGAAGCACACAGAAATAAAAAAATTAAAAAAAATCCTTCTAAATTTTAATATCTTATCCTAAGGCTATCTTCTTTTTATTCTTTATATATATTAGCCCTGCCAAATCCCAATAGGCAAACAATATTACTATTACTGTTACTAGTAACTTGAATGATAGCTTGCACTTCGTCCAGTGATTTTTTTTAAAGAATTTTAATTCATAATATTTGAAATTTATTATAAATAAATTATCCAAAAAAATTATTATAAATCATTATTAAAAAAATATTACAAAATTATTTGCCAATTTTTTACTCAAATTTAAGTATACCTATTCATGGATCGGATCGGACCGCGATCAAATTTTTTTTTTACTCAGGCCCGATCTTGGACAAGCTCGAATCGGCATGCATACTCAAAATTACTGTTAGTTATATATAAAAAAAATTATTTTTTTATATATTTTTATAATTAAATTTTAAAAAATATTATTATTTTAATATATAAACAGTGATTTAGGCCAAATCGGATTATAAATATTCTTACTCAGATCCAATTTAATACGAGTCGAGTCTGTCGGGCCGGACGGACGAATTGCTCGGCTCGTGAGCAGGTTTAAATCTAAGGAAATTAAAAACTATTTTGATTTAATATCAATTTATCGATTCACTGAATAGTTATTTTTTTATTATTCAGAGCAAAATTTTGATTTTTGATTTAATTCAATTTTTTAAATACCGTTTGTATCAAATTAAGAAAAAGACAGAAAATTACAGGAAAGGAAGGAAGAATTCGGAGAATAGCAGTTGTTAGATGAACATGAAGGTCACGAAAAAAATAAGGTACAAAGGTAAATTGACAAAAATAAAAAATTCAATCTAAGCTAGCTTAAAACTTAAGCGATCTTGTTTTACCGCGCGAGTTAGATCTCTTTATCTGCTGGCTGGCTGGCAATTACCAACAACTTCACTGTTCTTTCTTCCTATCCTTAGCCATTATTGTTACACTAATTTCTCAATGTCGCGTCGCCACCATGTTCTCATGAGATGATCAGACTTCTTCACGAGGCTGGCTGAGGGGAAGAAGAAAAAAAAGAGAAAGAGAGAGGGTATAATGGGAAATTGGTACCCCACAGCACAGGGCAGCGGTGAGTGACAAAGGGCACCGGCCCACCCCGTTTCGTATTCAACTTTAGCTTGCTTGGCTTACACGTCTCTGTCTGTGTTCCTGCTCAGCTGAGTGCTAACTGCTAACGCCTTTAATTTCCTTCTCTGACTCACTTCATGACATGTCGGAGAGACAGCAGAACTCATCAACTTGGAACCGAACATGATGAAAACGAGTTTATTGTCTTGCATATAGATATAATAATATTGAACACGAAATAATATAAATATTATAAAAATATATAAATATATTAAAATTTATATAACATAAATTATTATCGTGTTAAAATTTATATAAATATATAATATTTTAAATATAATTATAATATTAAAAAAATATACGAATACAATACATATATTATAATTATCAAATATAATGGTATAAATTAGATTAGATTTTTTTTTATTTAATCCACTATATATCCATCTATCAGATCAGAGCATATTGGCTTTTTCTTTAAAAAAAAAAAAATTAAATTACTATAACAATATTATAAAGTAGTAACCATTTCTTATTCCATTTAACTCCTTTTTTTCCTTAAATATGTGCATATAATGATTTCATATATTCAAGTTTAGAGAATTATCATAAAATTTTAAAATAACATTACTTAAAATCATAAATTATTATCATTATTATTACATAAAAGCAATTTAAAATAACTTAAATAACACAAACCCTAAAAATATTACACTTCACAACACATCATGCATGATAATAAGAATAATCTTATTATAACACGTTCACAATATCTTTGTGTTGACATCCTCTAAAAGGTGGAGTTGGGTGAATCTTTGAGTATAGTCAAGTAAAGCTGAGAATTATTTGCATAGATAGAAAAATGTCAGATGAGTATTGAAGTTTGATTTTCGAAGAGTGTTTTGATACTTAAATTAATAAGGGATTCAAAGGAAAATATATGAAATAATTAGAGGGTCAATGTATTATACAAGAAAAATGAAAGAAAAAAAGTTTACTTCAAAGTCTTGAGTTTTAATGAGTTTAAGTACATTATTTGACTATAAGCACTATCATATATTTATACATCCCAAGTTAGTTACATGCTTGGAACCCTATGTTAAAATAAGTAAGTTGAGTTAATTTCTTAATGAATCCATAACACGCAAATTAAAATGTTGAACTGCCTTATACAATGACATTTTTTTATGAAGTTCACCTATACGATTGAAAAGTGTTGTCGCTTCTAATCGTAAAAGGCTTAGCCTTTAAGTACTCATGAAAGGATACATGACTAGTTATAGTGTCAAATATTACTAAATACTTTTTAATGAGGCTTGAAATATTATGTGTGAATTAGTGCATAACTAATTGCATAAAAATATTAGTTCAAGATCTAAGATCTATCATATAATATCAACACTTTTTTACTAAGGTGAAAGTAAAGTTTTAAATCAGTAAAATACTTTCACTTATGCATAAGATTTCAAAAAAATTATCAAATTTGCTTTATCTTGAAAATGGTGGGAGATTGTTGGAATATTTTTTTAAAAATAAAGTGAAATAAATAAAAGATTAATAGATTAAATAATCAATTAATAAAAAACTAGTCTTTTTTTTTTTTTTTGTATAAAGGAGGCTATAACCTAGGGATAGAGAAAAGGATTGCAGATGTTTGGATTCGAATCCCAGATCTGTTGGATGCCACCTCTTAAAGGTGACTGCATGAACTAACTGAGTTAAACTCTAGGTTCAATAAAAAACTAGTATTTAAAAAGCTATATAATAGCTTTGGAAAGGTTTAAGGATCAAAGAAATCGAGTAAGGATATTAATCAAACAATTGATTGAAGAAACTTTCTATATGGGGCATTTGAATGCCCATGCATATGATATTTGAATTTCATTTGAATTTCATGTGTCTTAGAATGAAAAATAGCCTCTGCAATAATTTTATACTAAAGCATTCGAATGCTCGATCAAAGACATTCAAAAACCAAGTTTCAAATAGTGTTATGGAACAAAAATACAAAGGGACATCCGAATGCCTTCAATTTTAATAGCTTTTAGTTGTAAAAGTTAGTTTCATTTCAAATGAATTCTAACCTTTTTCAAAGGTATTTTTTTCACTTGCTAGAGATTTACCCTTCTCTCATGTCATGATTTTATTTTTTACACTCATAACCCACAAAAACTCTGAAAGACAACAAAAACAAAGAGACACTGTCGGAAGAAAATCTAGACACAAACAGAAACTCCATCCACTTTGACACAGCAAGCTTAACTAACAAAGAAAGAGGTCCATAATATCGAAAAAAGAAAGAGGTCCATGAAAGACTAATTGATTAACTAATAAAGTCCTTACAAGGAAAGACAGGTGTAAAGATGTGGTCAGCATGAACAGATTTGCTCTGCTCCTTCTTTGTGTTCCTCCAATTGTCAAAAATATGATAAGAAAAATTTGCAGTCAAATAAGAATTTTATTAATAAAACTTTGAGGTTACAATCTCTGGAAGTTCTTAAAATAAAAAAATCTTTTGATTCTTTTCTTCAACAAGATTATGATGAGATCTGCTTCAAAGATTTTCTAAACTTGATCTTGAAAAACGGGTTTGACCTCCTTTCTTTCTATGGAACAAGATTGGAGAGCAGCTTTCTTAAGAACATGCACAACGTTCTTCAAAATATCTTCAATTTCTTCAATTCTTCAGAGAATTCTTCTTAGATTTTGGAGCGAATTTGGGTCTTCAAAATCTTTTTCTTATTTTCAGGCTTGTGAATTGTGAATTGTGTTGAGTTGGGGTCCCTATTTATAGTGCTAGCCAGCCAGGTGAAAAAGAATTCTAAAAGAACTTATCTTCTTTATTTATCTCTGAATTAATTTAATTTAATTAGAGATAAAATTTTATTATTTATCTCTTAATTAATTTAATTAAAGATAAACCTCATTATTTATCTCTTAATTAATTTAATTTATTTAGAGATAAAACTTCATTATTTATCTCTTAATTAATTTAATTTAATTAGAGATAAAACTTCATTATTTATCTCTTAATTAATTTAATTAGAGATAAAATAATTATTTATCTCTTAATTAATTTAATTTAGAGATAAAATAATTATGACACATGGGTGAAGTTTGATTGGATGACTCATGAATCATTGTAATTTGATTGGTCAAGCCATGTGTGCATATTTAATTAATTATGATATGATATTATCAATTTCACATGGTAATTAATTGAAAATTTCTTAATTAAAGAAATTCCAATCGACATGTGGCAATTTGTAATTGGTCCAAAATTTTCCCCTTCTACAGTATTCAAAGTTATTTTTTATTTATAAATAGTTAGATACAAGTATTTTTTATTTAAACATATGTCAAAAATTTCATTGGAGAGACACGAAGAAAGACACCAAGAAATTATGACATTACAAGACTCCAATGGTTTGCATGAGTTGGTTTGGTTGAGAACTTGAGAAATGAGATGGACGGAAATAAAGTCTTTACAAAAAAATTTATATTTGATGCATTGTCAGTATATAAGTTTATATACTGACAGTGCATCCTAAGATGTCACCTATCAGGTTAGTGATTAAGGTTAATGGTTAGGATTAAGAGTTAGTGATTAATTTTTTAATGAGATATCAATGTAGGATTCACTGTCAGTGTATAAACCTGACGCATCAAATACAAACCCTACAAGAAATTAAGACAAGTGTCGCTGTCACGTGCGCTTTTGCTCCAATGTTGATGGGCTGACCTGACCTGATCTGGTGATAAACTAAAAGTGAACAAAACCGGGCTTCCAAAGGCGCTTCAATTATGCAAAATGGAGTTTATGAGCCCGCTAGGCTGGGCCACTGCCCCACTGTTTTTTAAACTAGCACCCAATTTTTGTTCTTGTAGATTTTCACATTTGATGATTCACTGACAAAAATAGCCCAAGTCTTTTACTATTTTAATCCAAAAAACAAAGAAAAAGAAAATTGCCCCACTCACAGAGACAGAGTCGATACATATATATGAACGAAATGGACGCTTTTCTTCTTCTTCTTCTTCTTCTTCTTCTCCCCCATTTCGATTCTCTCAACTCTACTCTCTCTCTCTAATCACCGCCTTACGCCCCCATGCCATGACACTCAAAATTTTCCCTCACTCTCCCCGCAGTTACCCCAATCCTCTCCCGCGCCGCCACATTTCTCCAACTCTTCACCGCTTCCATCTTTTCTTGATTCTTGCAAACCCCTGGAGTTAGGGTTTCTGGAATTGCGTCTTATCCTTTTGTTTTTTTTAATATATATCTATAGAGCTTAGCTTAGGGTTTTGAACGGGAAATCGACGAAGATGGGCAGCGTGGATCGAGTTGATGATTTGACATTTAAAATTAATTTTAGCGGAGATGGAGCATCCAAGTTGAGAGACAGAGTCAAGGATAAACTTAAGGAGTATATGGGTGACTACACTGATGATACTCTTGTGGTACTTTTTCCCCCTTTGCTAATTCATTTTGATTTATTTTATTTTTATGTATTTGCCTTTGATTATAAAATGTGTCAATATTGTAATTTTTTCTTCTTCTCTGAACTGTTGCATTGATTATAAAGTTGCTTCTGCATTTTTGGTTAGTTGTGAGATTTGGCTCATTGTTATTGGGCCTTTGGAGTTGAAACTTTGGCATTGGTCTTAGATTCAATTGGGTAACGATTGCAAGTTTTTAAATGCTATCTGTAGAATTAAAACTCTTCAAACTACTCTACTGTCTACCTTTTAATTTCTTATTCTATGTACTTATCAAGAGTTTGTGTCACTAGTTAAAAGAAAAGGATTGGGAAGAAGCACAAGCTGAAGTTTTCCTTTACCTGGGGCTAAAACATTGAAATCTGATTGGTAATTGCATTTGATGTGGTGGTAATTTTTGTACTGAACGAGTGAGGAATTAAAGGGCTTCATTGTCCTTAATTTTTTTGCTTAGGATTTCATGACTACTGTGGATTTTTAAAAGCCCTTTAATTTTTCTCAGTTGTAAGATTATTTGACATGATATCTGGTTTTAATTTTTTCTATATCGATGTCTCTTGCACTACTTGTAGTTTGTTTAGCATTCTCTTAACCTTTCAGTATTTAGTGTGGTGCTCTGATGCGTGTTTACATCCGATCTCTGATATAGTTGGAATGCACAAATTAGCAAATCAGTTAGACAAATTGTGAAAGATCAGATATTCCAATTGGTGTCTAATCATATTCCCAATTCGTTGATATGTTTGGCAGGAATATGTGATCGTCTTATTGAGAAACGGCAGACGTAAAGATGAAGCAATGAATGAGTTGAATGTTTTTCTTGGGGATGACAGCGATTCTTTTGTCTCCTGGTATTTCGATTCTTTTTCCAACTTTCTTCTTTGGGGAAAGTCTGTGCTTATATAAACATAGTTGTCAGGGATTTAGCCCTAAGTCATCCTTATCTCTGATACTGTTAGTTTTCTTATATATGTGTGTGTGTGTGTGTGTATATATATATATATATATATATATATATATATATATATATATATATAATACTCTCATTTTGCTTTTGAACAGGTTGTGGGATCATCTGGCTGCAAATTTGGATCTATATGTTCCTTCTCAGGAACCTCATGTGGAAGAAGGAGCCAGAACAATCGTACTGGGGAACCAGTCAGTTGGTGCTGACTCTCACCAGTTGGATTCTGATTCTGAAAGAGGAAAGTCTACTAAGTTTGCCAGGAACCGGCACAACAGGGAGTGGAAGGGACTAGTTAGGGATGCTGCTGAACCACCTCCTCTTCTGAGCTCTGAGGTTGAGAATATTCGTTTTGAAGAAAAATCCGGTCGAAAAGTAAGCCGTGGAAGATCTACCTCTCCTCGTCCTAGTCAGAAGAAAAGGAGTAGACTTGATGAGCGACAACCTATAAAGGTTTGACTTTCTAGGTTCCATATTCTTGATTAGTTGAGTAATGGACATTTTGCTAAAAGTAAGAGGAAGTTGGTTCTCCATTAATTGGTCAAAATATAGCAATGGAGGGACTCTAAGTATCATCCCTTATGGAAATGATTTAGAGCGGATGTCGTAGGGATAAATTTCTTAATTGTCCTTAGGGTCACATATCAATCATTAAATCCTTTTTTTTTTTTTTGCTCTAACAAGGATTCGAAAGGGTTTGTTTCTTAGTGAAGTATTTTTGTGTAAACTGCATAGGAGCAGTTTGATGTTGTGCCAATATATGTCTTTTCTCATTCATTTGGCTATAGTTTTCTGATTCATGGATGAACTCTTTTGGCAGAGGGAGGCAGTTTCTCAGATGATCATTGATGCCCCTAGACGGCTGCTTCAGTTTGCTATGCGGGATGCAGTTGGAACTTCAAGGGCATCTATTTCAGCAAAAGAGCCCTCATTCAAGCGCCTTCGATCTGTGGTGTCAACATCTTTTGGAGATTTGCCAGATCGTCGTAGGAGAATTCGGTCTGTTGCAAGAGTGCCAAATCCAATGGCGACAGTGATCAAAGCTGTGGCTGAAGCTGCTGAAGATGTGACAAAGGTCAAAAATGCTGGAAGTGTGTTTGACAGGCTTGGTCCTGGAATGGATGTTTTGGAGACCCGTGACCAACATGCAGGATTCAGAGGATCTCTTACTGAGGATGAAGAATATGGAGATCTTAACCAACCTTTGGAGAAAACCCAATCAGCATATCATCAAAGAGATGAGTATGCCGGACAACATGTCGGTAACATAACTGCTTTAGAAAGTGAGACTGGGTTGGCTTCAGATTCTCTGTCTGACAATGAAGGGTATGATGATGTTAATGTTGTTGGCCATGGAGTTATGGATGTGTCTCAGACTGGTATATCAAGTGGAAACAAGGGTGATAAATCACTTGTGGTGCAGTACAATGTAGCTAAGGATGATGAAATCATGCAAATAACAAGGAACAAAAATCACAATCAATCTACTGCAGCAGCAAATACTTCTCGTAAGATAGTCAACATTTCTGTTAATGTAAATACCTGGAAACCACCTCATTATCAAGAGCCACGGGAGGTTTCAGAATTGGACAGTCGAAAATCTCTTCCGGAGAGTGAAGCAGTCGCTAGCAAATCTAATATTAGATTGATGGAAAGTGGCAACCCTGTTACTGTTGGTAATGGAAATGTAAGATGTTCTGACCCATATTTATTTTCTCTTCCCTTATTCTGTTCACTTGGCTGTTGAAATTTACTTTCAGTGTTAATTATAGGTAAAAAGTGCTGCTTATATTCAAGAAATGTCTCAGAAGACAGTGCAGTCTTCTTCTGGTGAGTTTTCTTGTATTGTTAGAATTGATTATTTGGGTGTTGCATGTGTTAGACAAGGCATTCTCTTGTGTATTTCAACCTATTTTTTTGTGTCTCTTGATTATTTTCTTTTTTAATTTCTGAACTGAAGTATTTCATTCTGTTCTGTTGGATTTTTTCTTACATTTTTAACATTATATTTTATTTTTTTGATATTTTTCTTTTTGCAGTTTCATATGCTGCTGCTCGTCCTTTGGAGGATGCTGATTCTCGAACCATCTTTGTGAGCAATGTAAGAAACCAAAATTATCTATCTAGTGTAGAAAGGACATATGTCTCCCTCCTCAGTCTTGACAATATATGGTACTGTCACCTTGATAAGCAGGTTCATTTTGCTGCTACCAAGGACAGTCTTTCTCGGCATTTTAATAGGTTTGGAGAAGTGCTAAAAGTTGTTATAGTTACAGATGCGGCGACAGGGCAACCAAAAGGGTAAGGTGTTTGAAATATTTGTTCTGGATCTCTCTCTCTCTCTCTCTCTCTGGGAAAACCTTCTCTTTTTGCTAAGATACAATGCCTAAACAGGTCAGCTTTTGTGGAGTTCATGCGTAAGGAAGCAGCAGACAATGCTTTGTCTCTGGATGGTACTTCATTCATGTCACGGATTCTTAAGGTATTTAGTCATTGTTCTCTGTTCTTTTATTCAACCTTTTTATTGATTTTTTCTGTGCAACTTGCTATGCATATTGATATTGCTGTATTGTTCTGTAAAATTTTAGTGTTGCTTGTTAGCTGGAACTTTTTCTGGAAAATATTATGTTATTTTAGTTCATATTTTGGCAGTCAATGGTTGCCACAACGTTGTTCCTTATGACCTGCTAATAAATAGTTATAAATATAATATAATCAGACCTGAAGCAAGTCGATGGTCTCTATTCCTATATAGCTCTCTATTCCTATATAGCTACCTTGAAGTTTCTGCTTATGAGAAGACCTGATCCAATGGTGATGCTATGCTGGACCAAAATGTGTGTTGTCTTGTATCCATTAGGCTGTGTTTTGAGGAACTTACTCGTCTCGTCAATGGTGTGAAAATTCTAGGAAAATCTATTAGATTTGAGTGCAGGAAAGATTACCGAGACAACAGATGCGTCCAGTTTGAATATTCCATCTTTTATATTCCACAGAACACAACTTGTCTATTTTCTGGATGTTAAAGTAAAAATTCATTTTGTTGGACTTCTTGAAACCTTGGACTGTGAGGTCGGAACTGGTGAAAATTGAATTATTTAAATTAAATATATCTAGAAAACGTGGTTGTTCTGTGTGATTCAGGCTTGTTGAACTCGTATTTCTGCCAATTTCTTGCTTTAAAATTAGCATGGATATCTGTTTGTTGCTCCAAAAAATAAGGCAACTAAATCAACCTGTTTGATTTCGTTCTTGTTGAAGGTTGTGAAGAGAAGCTCTGGTCATCAAGAAGCTGCTCCTGTCATGACATGGCCCCGCAGCACTCGGGGCTCTCCATTTGCTGCTGCGAGGTTTGCTAGAGCTCCTTTTGCCAGAGGTATACCAGGCGTATTTAGGCCTCGCCTTCCTATAAAACTTGGTGCCAGAAGCTTTCAGTGGAAGCGAGATGCTCAGGCCACTCCAGCCGATGCTGGTGCTTCAGTCACTGGGAACAATGTTTCTTCTCCCACTGTCCGCAGTCTCACCTATGTCCGAACGGAGTCTAAGTCAGAGGGGAATGCCACTAGCTCTTAGTTCAGTATGTCATTTCTTACATTCCTGCTCTGGGGTTGCATCAATTTCCTTTTGAAATGTTTGAACGACTGACTGCATCAAGTATCTTAATGGATCAAAGGATGGAGATAAATCCAAGCCATTCTTTTATTTAGAAACGTGATATGATTCTTCAACACCTAGAGATATTTCTGGAATAGAGATGTACGTAGAAGTGGCAAACTGGTCTTCTGTAAGCAATTTTGCTATTCCAGACATTTTCTTTTTTTGTTTTCCTCTTTGAAGGGCTGTTGGGGTGAGTTCGGCAGGGGAGTCTGGTTGTTTTGATTTGGGAGGAAGCAAGGGACAGTGGTAATAATGTTCAAGCCCCCTGAGTTATATATACATTTGATTGAAATTTGTGAATAGGGTGGATGGGTAGTTGTCTTTTGTTCAAGGGCTCATGTTTAATTTTTATTTGACTTTTCATTTTATATGTAATGAAAAAGAAGGAAATAGAAGAAAATGAACCAAAAAAAAAAAGAAAAAAACAGAAAAAAGAAAGAAATGAAAGTTAAAGGAAAAAAAGGAGCTTGCCTCGTATGTGCATTGTAAGTTGCAGTCTTTGCATTTACACGTATAATTTTGGACATGTTGTGCTCGTTTGGTTTAACATGGAAACGCTTTTTTCTTTGGTGTTTTTTTTTTTTTAAGAAATGTTTGTTTACTGGATTTGGATCTTTTGGTGTTCGCTGGTTGATGAATGTTTAAAGGAAAAAAACATTGAATGCAATGCAATGCAAGTCCTTTATATCTGTTCACATTAACATGAACGAATTATGATTTTAGTGACAGTGGATGCAGGCATCATGGGCAGAGGCAAATATCTCACACAGATTGGATAACGTTCGTTGTATTCATATTCCATAACAATTGTCAAATGTGTAAAACACTATCCACCATATATAGTATAGTACATACAGCATCAAGGCAGAGAAACTTGATATTTCAACACAAAAAAACCCTCAACTCTACTCTACCACTGCCTGAGATCACAGCATAACCCTATAACATAGTTCTAAGTGTCCCACTGGGTAGGTAAGCATGAACCATAAACACTGCCACCGGCAAATCCATTATTCAAACTAATCACCATTTGTCTACTAAATTCCAAACCTTCAACAAATATTATCCAGCAATCACCATTTTCACCCAAAAAAAAATTTACTTCATTAATATAAGATGCAGTTTATTGCATAACCCCGCATGCCCCCATGATTCCAACCTTGGTTTCTTCAATCAGCAATCCTGAATTTTTGTTTAAATACATGTTTACAACTGCAGAGCTACCATACACACGGTTGTGTGTGACTTTTACCCCAAAGAATGATACACATTAGATATTACCTTTTCAAACGGAGTGCCACACTAGAAACTGAAAGAAAAGTTTTTCACCCAAGCTGCATATAGGTCCTTGCATTATTTAGATATCCTGCATGCATGAAAATATTTAGGAATAGATAAATACATCTTGGAAACAAATAGGGCAATATTGGATCAAAACTGGAGAATTCGCAATGGCTATCAGATGTGTAGTAAGAGCATTATTTAACAATCAAGATTTTGATGTCTACCACAAATTAGCGATAACTATACAAATGGGAGAGCGAGCCAACCGGAGAACAAGCCCCATGACTCAAATGTACAACTTATGTATCTAAGCATCTGTATCAGATATCAGAAGTAGGTGAGAAGAAGAAAAGCAGAGTTAAAGATGGAACTCACACTGTAATAGATATTGTGAACATTCACCTAATGTGCAAGTCACTGAGAAAGTCTGACAACCTGAAAACACCTTTGAGATAGTAAGAAAGAATGAAAAAGACAAAAATATAATAACAAAAGAGAAGATATTGCTTTTGTTCTATCAGCCAAGTCTATATAAACAAAAGAAACAGAACAAAAATGGCACAGAGAATACCTAATATTCTTAGCTATGATGGTGTGCCCATCATCATCTCCAACATGGCGCAGAACTACTTCCTCCAACCGACCATCTCGATACGCATGCTACAAATACATAACATCCATGAACACACACTAGACAAAATTTTGCCCGTATTGAAAGCACAGCATGAAGAAAATGCTAAAGATGCAGGGCTAATACTGGAACAGACAATCTTCAGTCATATTTGGATGACTTACACTGCAAACAAGGATGCTAAACGGAGAAAGATAAGGTTTTTAAAGCCCATAATTTGAATGATATGACTTCATACATCCACCCATTTGGTCCATAGAATATTTCTTAATCCAGAAAAGATTGGCTAACATAGGAAAACCTTTTGATTTTTGAACATACACATGCACCACTAGGAGGCATGAGGAATAAAACCCTCTAAAGAACAGTTATACAAATTCCAGGATTGAAACCAAGGCAATACCTTTACACATTAATACCCACCACACTGAAGGCCTCACACTAATGTAAACCATGAAGAAAAGTAACTCAAACTCTAGTAACTTAATCTAGATTTTAATAATAATTAACAATGTCTTAAGTCTTAACATGACACAGTGTGCAATGACCAAGTTAACAAACTCCAAGATCAATCTTCTCCCAGATGAAAAAGGTGGCAGCCTACCGAAACACCAACATAACCACATTTCCAAAATTCCAGCGAATGGAGCACAACAACTAAATTTAGGAACTTAATAGAGAAAATTCTCCTCATCGCTTGAGGAGTCACTTGATTCAAAATCTAGCTGCATTAATAACAAGGCCATCTCCATAGATGTTAAATCATCGTTTTCCAAATCTTCAGCATCAAAAATATTCATTTCATCTTCTGCAATTAAGTGCTCGAAGACATCAAAAATTGCGTCCATATCTATACCATTGGATCTGCGAGGAGGTGGCCTGTGGTATTTCCATGCATAAGAGCCTGGCTTGACCGTATGCTGGAAGACAACACAAGTGTATCCATTAAAAGAATCGTAAAACTAATACTCTCTGTGACTAAAGTAAATGGCATATAGATGCACAAAATAGCAAGGAGAGAATACAGTAAAACCGATTTTGACTTTTGAGTATCTACATAAGCATCATCAAATCCTACAGACTGCCAAGGAGATGGCACTGTGACATAAGACATCTAAACCCCACCCCACATAATTAGCCTTCTCTCTGATGATTACTCCTTGTACAGAATTAGATTTGCTGAATTACAATCTTTACCTGCATCCAGTCGGCCCACATCTCGCCTATGATTAATCATCTTTGCCTTACCAATTAGTTTTCCCCATATCACCCACAAATCTCATCCTTGCTCCTCTTACCCACTATTAGCAGCACTTTTATTCAAGGAAATTATGATCAAAGCTTGTGGTTGTCAAATGTTGTTGAGAATAAAAACAAATTTATTTTCCTAAATCAACCTCTTCAGATAAAAGTCCAAACTGTTTGATATCTTGGTTGAGATTCGGCTAAGAAATTGCTTAAAGATCGAGCAACCATAGTGACACAATGAGAGAAAAGGGTGAGGAATAAACATAAAAGACAGGAAAGTGCAAATGGAGAAACGAAGAATTATAACATAAAGTTCACATCTAAAAAGCTTATAGTTGATACGCTATGAAAAGATGTAAATTTAGAAGTACTAAGAAAAGGAATTTCTACATTTTACAATGAGCTGAAGAAATACACAATTATTACCTTGTAAAAACAACTAGTCCCAAAAGGGCAGTTCCCATTTCCAAAGTTGAAGTGCTTGCAATCTATTGACCTGCAAGGAGCGAAAAACAATATAAAAATGGATTTATTAGTTGGCAAAGCAAAGCTGCCTCACAAATTTACAGATCTTAAGTTCAGCATTCACTAAAATGACTTATGCTCATCAAATCATTAAAATATTATACACCATAAGACAGATATTACAGATCATCCAAACAATCCTTCAATTGTATATATACTTTTGAGAACTTAAATAAAAAATAATGCATGTAGTGTAAGCAGGAAATTAAAGAAACATTGAAACTGCAGTGACATTACCTCAATTTTGCTTTGTAGCTATCTATAATTTCCTGCTTTTCTTCTGGACTGCAATACCAAATGACACTTGGAATGACAAAGTATGATAGCTTGCGACAGATTGGGCAAGCCCTTAATGCGGTATTGACATCCATTCCAGAGGAAGGGGAACTGCCACGCCAATTTCTAATACAGGATATGCAGAACGGATGATCACATTCTGAAAGCAACCCAAACTTCCGTTCAGCTGCTGTGGGCTTCGAGAGAACACGATCCAGGCACACACTGCACTCTATTTCTTGACTATGTTTCAATGCCTCAAGGTGTTTTTGCTTTTTCTCACACATTTTTATATGTTCCTCCCTTTCATCAGGTCTCAAAGGATGCAAACAATGTTTTCCACAGGTGGGACACAAGTCTCCATGAATACGAGGACATTTTTCTCCATGGGGGCAATTACCAGCTGCAGCAAATGGGCAGATGGAACGTTCAACTAGATTAACACTCCTAGGCTCCACAACATCACCATTGTCCAATAGATTTTGATGCCCAGATTCCAAATTCCATGCTTGTTTGGTGGGAGGAAGGAAGGCTCTATTGGAACCAGGAAACTCGGCAGAAGCAGCTGGAAGTACTACCGACCTACGAAATGTGCTTGTTGAAGGACCTAGAGGAACAGAATCTGAGATCAGAAATTGACAAGGCTTTGTTGACGAAGATGAAGCAGATAAATCTGATTGAGAAGCCTTAACATGTTCATATCTGCACTGACTACCATATGAGCAGATTCCTTTCAGATAGTATGTGCAAATCTGCAATGACCAAGTAAGAAGCAATAATAAGGTAACCAAAAAGTATCAGCAATAGATAAATGGAGAACAGAAAGGTCAAGGGACACTTCCTACATTATGTGGTGGATCCTTCCAATCATGGGAAAACTCACAATGCTCCCCTTTGAGGCATGCTCCATGAGCAAAGAACTTACAAAGAATCCTGAAATGAAAAGAAAATTAAAAGTGAACCTGCACTCTACAACCAGACATCATCCGGAAGATAATGGGAGCCAGAAGAAAAGTAGCTATTGCTGAGACAGGCAAGTTTCGAGAAATCAAAATAAGTAATTAATCGACAATTCCCGAAAATCAGTAATTTCAAGACATATATTCCCAACATTTAAGTGCAAAAAGAAACTAACCAACTAAACAGTTCATTATTCGGCTTCATCCATACAAAGAGGCTTAAAAGAAACAACCAACAAAAACAAACATTTTCTACCATTTCATTCAAAATTTCAAAATATTAGTCATATTAATGTGCAGTCCATGCTCATAATAGATATGATTGTCTTTATAGTATCTATATTGTCGGCCCTGATATAAATATTGCTGAATTTGAGTGCCTTATATTCTAGTGCTGGCAAGAAAAAACCTTGCATAGATTTTCTCAGCAGAGAAACAGAAGTTGAAACGAAAAGACAAACAGTCAGCAGCTCCGTCAAAATTGAAGCCTCAAAAGGACAGGATTCTCAAGATCATAAACAATTTAAAACATCATCACAGTCATCGTCAAATACAAAAACAAAATTTGATTAAAAAAGAAAAGACATTTGATGAAATTGAGACAGAAAAATGATAATTATAAAATCCTAAGAGAAGAAAAGAGAAAGGGGGGTTGATTGAAAGATCACCTCTTAGTCTTAGGCATGGGCGAATGGCGATGGATTGAGAGAATGAAAGAAGCTAAGAAATTAATTAATTACAAAAATATCAGTTTGAATGATGAGGAGAAGCGAAATTGAAGCCAACAAATGAAAACATCCATACATTCATTAACAATACATAGGTAGGGTTATTTTTTTCTCCGTAAAAGGGCCCAGGGATTTCAGCTTAATTACGGAAAGGGCCCCTTATTGATTCTTTTTTAGGAATTTAAAGAATTAAGGCGCAATTGTAGCTAAGCAAACTATTACTAAGGCTTCATAAATAAATAAAATACTTACATTATTCTATCAGTGGCTCTTGTAAAACATTTAAAAGTTTAAAGCATATGTTATTTAAGTAATTATCTTCATTTATATATACAAAAAGAAAAATTAAAATTTGTGTCTTCTCTCTCAAAAACAAAAATCAAATTTCATCCTCCTATCTACTAACATGTTTTAACTTTTAAGTAGGGTATCTAGAGTAATCAATAATGTAATCTGAATAAGGAAAACCTTCAGACAGAGATAAAACCACACCCACCAGTCTCCACCTACCCTCTCCTCCTCCTCCTCCTCCGCCGCCAAACCCTTCAGGCGAAGCCACCACAACCTTCCACTAGCCACCACAATTCTAGTAGTAAGTAATACAGCATGGAGGGAGAGAGACATTAAAAAGTATACTTTATTTATGTAATAGAAAGAAGAAAAAAAAGGTTTACTTTTCCTTTATGCTAGCTGTACGTTGAGTGTTGAGACAAATTTTTCTGGCGTGCCGCCTCAATACAAAAACCTAGAATTCTGCTTCTCACATGCAACCGTGATAGCAAAACAAAACTACTAAGAAAGGCATTTTGTAACTTCCTTGTTTATTCCTGTCAAACAATTAGCAACTCCATCTCCATGACCATGAGCACCAAACACAGTGTTCATGTAAATCTAAAAATTAAAACCTGTTCAATTCTGCTTTCGAAATATATATATATATATAAATATATAAAAAAAAAGGTGCAAAACTAATTAGTTTTATATTTATATAAGTGAATCCTTGACAGTTGCCCTAAAAGCAAAAATAGTACTCTTTTGTTCTAAACTTCAGTTTTTTCATTTTTTTTTTATGACTTGACATATGTATCAATGTATTGCTCAGCTCACAATTCATAAACTTTACTTTTTTTTAGCCTCTCCCATCACTATTCGCCAGCAGCATGCTTTTGTTAATTTTATGGTTTAGAATTGATTAAAGGGGAGAAATTAATCAGAAAATGATAAAAGCAAAAGCGAACACGGTAACTGCATCATCTATCCATTATTTGATTGGTTCATCTTTCTTTTCTCTCTAGTCTTCCACCTCCCTCCCTTTCCCCACTACCCCCACCCCACAAAAAAAAAAAAAAAAAACCCTCCCCTTATTGATCTCGGATTAATGTCTTAGACATTTCAGAATTAGTACCACAAACTGAAATTGCATGCTTTGGCTCTTTTGCAATCCTAGTGTGCATAATTTGGGCTAATATTTAGACAAAAGAAGTTGCTATTTTTGTTATCAGAAGAATAAGGTATTATGGGATGACAGAAAAAATTATCAGCAATTCATCAATATCTTCTTGTCCAACTAAATATATATATATATATATATATAATTAATATGATAGACCAATCATAGAAGAAGACATTAATACCAGTTGACAGAAATAAAAAGAATTTGCAACATAACATAAGATGAATAATAAGGATACCATACCAGTGGCATATATGGCCGTGGAAGAATTAAGCATGCAGTCAAGGTAAAGGGTTTTGCACCTCAATCATCGATTCTTTGCTTGAGTTTCAGATCTTTTATTTGGCTTTGTTTGACCTGCCTCTGAAGATAACTTCATTTTCACTACGTCTAGACTAGAGGCGCTTGCACCTGCAGACAAGGCTTTGAGAAATGCCGTATGCCAAAGCCATTTATAGTTTAAACTTCACCCACCGGCTACTACGGCAGAACAGGGCGGACAGTGGTTAGCCATGGCTTAAGAGATTTTATCTCATGGTTAAGCTCAGCCCATGAGATTTTGAGCTACGAATACCTTAGATAAGGCCTGTCTAACTGGGTCCAACTTCAATTGGACGCATATGTATTGTTCAACACCCCCCACTGATCCAAACACAAAAGAGTCTCATCTTTACAAAGCAGCCATGGCTGAAATTTGATACGTACATGAAAGCTTCCACCACGTCTCTGATTTTGGTAGAGTATTGGAAATAGTCAAATATTCAAAGTTACAAAACTTAATTAGAAAATTAGCATGATCTTTTCTTTTTATTTTTATTTTTAATGGCAAAAGGCTATACTAAATTGAATTTGGACCCTTGGTTTTATCTAACCTGTTTTATTAATTTCTTGTAGTATTATATATTTTATTTTAATTGTATGCATTTTTCATTACTTTATGAGTTTATATTAGATGCACTGTCGGTCTGTCAGTGAACCACAATGAGATATTTCATTAATGAGTAAAATAAAAAACAAGGAAGGACCTATAAATAAATAAATATTAATGAAGTGTCTTATTTTTTTTTATTTCATTTATAAGTCTTTGTTTTTTATTTTGTTCATTAATGAGGTGTTTCATTGTGGTTCATTGACAGTGTATGAATCTTATATACTGTTAGTTAGGGGTGAGCGTTCGATCGAGTCGAGCGAAAAAAATTCGGATTAGTCGAGTTGACGAGTCCTATTTTGTCAACCAAACTCAATTTGAAATTTTAGCGGATCGAGTCGAGTTAAAACAAATTCGAGTCGAGTCGAATCGAATCGAATCGAATCGAATAATTTATTCGAGTTAAAATGTTATCTTGTAAATGTTGATTGACTAGATCATGTTACTGTTATCTTGTAAATGCATGTATATCTATAATTTTGAAATTTAGTACTATGCAATTACAAATATATATCCTTTATACAGGATGGAATCTGATTCCCATTTTCTGGCTAGGTTTAATTGACTGAAAAACTGATAACTCATCCATGCAAAAACTGATGATAAATCTCATCCTTTGTACCAGACTGTCCAATAGTCCCATCCATTGCAGAAGGAATCCAATTCCAATATTTTCTGCAGCATTTGATTGACTGGAAAATAACTGAAACCTATCCGTAACCCTAAATTATTAGTCCTATCCATTGCAGAAGGAATCCAATTCCAATATTTTCTCCAGCATTTGACTGAAAAATAGCTGAAACCTATCCCTAACCCTAAATCATTAGACCCATCCATTGCATAAGGAATCCAATTCCAATATTTTCTGCAGCATTTGATTGACTGAAAAATAGCTGAAACCTTAACCCTAACCCTAAATCTGGTCAATAGTCCCATCCATGGCAGAAGGAATCCAATTTCAATATTTTCTGCAGCATTTGATTCACTGAAAAATAGCTGAAACCCTATCCCTAAATCATTAGTCCCATCCATTGCAGAAGGAATCCAATTCCAATATTTTATGTAGCATAAAATTATATAAATTTAACATATGAAATTAATTTTTAATTTGTATAAATTTAATATAAGAAATCAAATTTTAATTTATATAAAATTTAAATAATAAATCAACTTTTAGTTTTTATAAAATTTTAATAAGAAATACATTTTTTAAAATAAAATTTTAATAAGAAATAAATTTTTATTTTATATAAAATACAAATAAGAAATAATTTTTTATATACAATTTTAATAAGAAATATATATTTTAAAATTTTAATAAGAAATAAAATTTTATTTTTTATATAAAATTAAAATAATAAAATAAATTTTATTTCTTATAAACTTTCAATAAAGATTAAATTTTACTTTTTATAAAATTAAATAAATTATAAAATTTTTGTCTCTATATTTAAAAAAAAAAACAAACCAAGGTATTTTTTTTATACGTGTTTGTTACAGATCTCACACATAAAATTTAAATAAGAAATCAAATTTTAATTTATAAATAATTTAATTAAGAAAAAAATGTTTTTTATATTTAAATTTAAATAAGAAATACATTTTTTTATATAAAATTTTAATAAGAAACATAATTTTTTATAAAAATTTAATTAAAGAAATAAAATATTATTTTTTATAAAATTAAAATAAGAATTTTTTTAAATTAAAAAATTATAATATTCTCTTATATTATTTTAAAAAACAAACGAAGGTAATTTTTTTTTATACTCGTTTGCAAGTTTTAAATTAAAATACAAAATGTTTAAAAAATATATATTTTTTTCAAACGGTTATATTATAAAATTTAAATAAAATTGTAAAAAAAAAAATACCAAGGAAAATCGCCATCCCATGGCGATTTCCCTTGGTTATTTTGGGAAAAAAAATTGAAAAAATACCAAAGAAAACCGTCATGCGTGGTGGCAATTTTCCTTGATATTTTTTGAATTTTTATTTCTTCAAATTAACCAAGAGAAATCGCACCACTCATGATATTTTTCTTGGTATTTTTCAATTTTTTAAAAAAAATTTTTCTGAAAAATCGTCATTAAAAATGAAAATTTTTAACTATTTTAAATGAACGAATTTTAAAAATTAATTTAAAAATAATAATAATTTAATAAATAAAAAATAAAACAGCAATGAAAAAATCCGTTGTAGTTTGGTAAAAAAAAAAATTCTTCTATTTTTTTTTTTCCAAATTGACTTCAAAGTGTCAAATAGACCGGCGTCGGCAGCCAATTCTTACTCAGATTGTTCAATCCATCCCATCAGTCAACCATGATCCACATAAATAAAACTCAAAATTGACGGTGATAAAGGCATGTGTGTTTGAAATTGCTCACATCCACCGCACCTTCTTCTAACTGCAACCAATCATTGCTTGCGAGTTGCCCACATGATCCCTCCCTCCCTCCACTCACTTTTATTTTTATAGACCTAATAATAAGGCAGGACGGACCTGCGCTCTTTTCAAAGCCTCGCCTCTTCTCTTTCTCTCTCTCAACGCAGAGCGAAAGGCGGAGATCTCCAACAATCCGTCGCCGTTAACGCTCTTTGCAAGGTAAAATATTACTCAAAATTTCCAAAAATAAACTCTGAAAACAAATATCAGATCTGAATCTGATGTTCTCCTTTTTGGCTTCTATCTATTCTAGTTCATTACTATTCTTTTAGATCTATACTGTTACTATTGTCTTAGTATTCTTTATTTTTCTTCTTATTATTATTAGATCTGTTTATTTTCTGCTACTTTTGGTTTGTGGAGATATGAAGTGAATTGCCTTGAAATGATTTTGCTTTGATCTGATATATCATGAACATGTTATTTTTTTAAAAATTTAGGCTTGATTCATTAGATCTTTTGGTATTTACTGCTTTTGATTGCAAATCGGTGGTTAAAAATCTGCTGATTTGTATCCAACCCTCACTTACAGTTGAATTCTTCCGATCTGTTGATTTGTTTTTTTTTTTTTTTAAAAAAAAAAAAATTGGTACTGCTTTGCGCCACTTTTAGGCACACTCTATTTGGCTCTTGAAAATAGACCATTTCACTACCTTCAGATTAGCGGCTGCTTCTGCTTTTTCAAACTTTAATAAGAGGCAACATATATGTATTTTTTTTTTGTAATATTGAATTATATCTGCAGAAATTTGTCACCTCTTACTGAAATAGTTACATACATACAATCATACATATACATATACAGGTGAAAGATTTTGAGATTTTTATGTTTCGTGACTTCGATAATATTGGATAATATAGTAACATAGCATTCTATGCATGCCAGGCTACCTGATCTATTAGTAATTTCTAGGACCGTTTAGGGTATTTTGATTGGCAGTGCATTTTAGTTGATTATTTGCTCTGTTATATCGTGTTTACATTTAGATGTTTTCTGCTTAAAATTGATGTGATGATTAAGTTCCTGTATCCATGAGTCATT
Organism: Fremontodendron californicum; assembly: GCA_030761205.1. Taxonomy (NCBI): domain Eukaryota; kingdom Viridiplantae; phylum Streptophyta; class Magnoliopsida; order Malvales; family Malvaceae; genus Fremontodendron; species Fremontodendron californicum. Next base: position 1,840,541 of record JAULJL010000046.1, on the reverse strand, counting down.
TTTGGACGTCATTTTGTTTTATGTTTTTAATTCTAGTGATACTTTGTTCTTCCTGAGGTGTGTCACTCCTGTAGGATATCCCCTTAGTTTACCTTGTTGCACCTTTTGCTTATGCTTATTACAAAAGCATTGTGCTTCTGCATGATATTTGCTGAATTTTGATGATCTTACACCCGACTGTGTTGTCGTTGTTGACAGTTAATGAATCGAATCATTGATATGTTTGTAGATGATTTTGCCTCATTTGGTAACATGCATTTCTTTCTCATTGTATTCTCTTTGTATGTTCATGTGCTCATGTGCTTTCTTGCAAGGAAGTCAGAATGGATCAGGTTCAACACCCAACTGTCATGCAGAAGGTAGCAGGCCAGCTCCTTCGTTCTAGCCATTCCCAGGATTTTCAAGTTTATGATGGGTCTTTCAGGAGTCCTGCCCTATACCAAAGACGTGTTGCATATGGGAATTGCTCCAATGCTGCACTGCAGTATCCTAATGTCTGGGCTTGTGGAGCTACAAGTGACCTGTCTATGGTTCCATCAACAGCATCTGCTGTTTGTGTTCAAGCCCCTGCAGAGAAAGGCTTGGCCAGCTTTGCTATCGATTTCCTCATGGGTGGAGTTTCTGCTGCTGTATCTAAAACAGCTGCTGCTCCAATTGAGCGTGTTAAGCTTTTGATTCAGAACCAAGATGAGATGATTAAAACTGGAAGACTCTCAGAACCCTACAAGGGTATTGGTGATTGTTTCAAGCGAACAATTCAAGAAGAAGGATTTGTTTCTTTGTGGAGAGGAAACACTGCCAATGTTATTCGTTATTTCCCCACTCAGGTTAGCAATTGTAACTTCATTTTTTTCAATTAAATTTATTGCTCTTGTGTTTTATGCTTATCTCTTTGTTCATTTTGCAACAGGCCTTGAACTTTGCTTTCAAGGATTACTTCAAGAGGCTTTTCAACTTCAAGAAAGACAGAGATGGTTACTGGAAATGGTTTGCCGGGAACTTGGGATCTGGAGGCGCAGCTGGTGCTTCTTCCCTTCTCTTTGTTTACTCCTTGGATTATGCTCGAACCCGTCTTGCGAATGATGCAAAGGCTGCAAAGAAGGGAGGAGAGAGGCAATTCAATGGCCTTGTTGATGTCTACAGGAAAACCTTAAAAAGTGATGGTATTGCTGGGCTTTACCGTGGTTTCAATATTTCATGTGTTGGAATCATTGTTTACCGTGGTCTATACTTTGGAATGTACGACTCTCTGAAGCCAGTGCTTTTGACCGGAGATCTGCAGGTTAGTATGTTGTTTAAAGCTATGTGATGTAAGGTTTTTCACTCCATAACTGTGTCATTGATTATAATTCCCACTGCAGTTATTTGATATGACTATATTTTTGTTGTTATATTGTCCCTTGACTTAATCAATGGTATATATTTCTCATTTTGGATGTATATTATTAAATTTTTACTAGCATAATGGTATTAATAACTTTCATTAATTGAGCTTGTAAATGTTACTTCTATAATGTAATGTTGTAATGACATCTTTGCTTTTTGTTTCCCTCTGATGATTACAGGATAGTTTCTTTGCTAGCTTTGCCCTTGGATGGCTCATCACTAATGGTGCTGGACTTGCATCCTACCCAATTGACACTGTTCGTAGAAGAATGATGATGACCTCGGGTGAAGCAGTCAAATACAAGAGCTCACTTGATGCATTTTCTCAGATCATGAAAAATGAGGGAGCCAAGTCTCTATTTAAGGGTGCTGGAGCTAACATCCTTCGTGCTGTTGCTGGTGCTGGTGTGCTTGCTGGATATGACAAGTTGCAGCTCATTGTGTTCGGAAAGAAGTATGGATCTGGTGGTGCTTAATAATCTTAGGGTATATCTCCCTTTTTGTTCTGCTTAGGGTTTAGATGGCGTTGAAAAGCTCCACTCCTGAGAAATTTATTTCGGCAAAATTTCATTAAATAATTCAGATTTAGGGGGAGAAGTTACTCCCCAAACGATTTTTATTTTCCGATGGAAGTTTTGATTACCCATCTCGGATTTTTGGTTCGGTGGGTTTGATAAAAGTGGGCTTTTTGAAGCACATGAAATATGCTATCTTTTTTTGTGTGTGTGTTGGCTACTGAAATGAATTTATATGATTTGTGATGAGTTTAGTTGCATACATGCTATATGTTTTCTGGATTACGTGTGTCAAAGTCTCGTATAAGCTCTCCACGAGAAAGGAGCACTTTGAATTTTTTTATTTTATTTTAAATTCTTTATGTAGTAGAACCTTGGCGCAATTTGGAAACTACTTTGATAGAAAACGTAAAAGATGAAATGAGAATAATAAAATTTTAAATTAGGATTGATATTATCTAAAGGGTTAAGTAGTGCGATAAATAAGAGAATTTATACTTTTCTAATATATATATATATATAGGTATATCAAAATGTTCATGGAACTGAGAGCATTGAAAGTGATGGCATTGGCAATAGGAGTAGGATAAACTAATCTTTGCTTTTTAACGAAGTTGATAAAGAGAGAAGTATCACTTTTTTGTTTTTGTTTTTTTTTTTTTTAATAAAAAAATAAATCACTTTTGTAATAACTTAGTGCCTGCCTGCCAAGTGTTGTCGAGTGTCCAGCTTCACCATAACTCGTATTTATGAGATGCTCTTTACTCTTTTGATTCCTTTGGTTAGTGTTTGACTATCTGTTGGTAGGTGTGGGTGAACAAACCAAATATGTAATATACCAATGCCCATCCCATCCCGGCGAGGGCAAGACGATATACAAAAAGGGTGTAAGATTGGTTTGAAAGAGAAGTAGTTACGTACTACAGGCAGTGACCAAACCATGACTCCTTCCTTAAATGTGGCCTTTTTATTACAACTTACAAGAGAAGAGAAGAAAAGAGATTTCTACTCTTATTAAGTCTTATCTTAACCACTTTCATTCATCAAATTCAAGGAGTCAGCTGGTTTAATTGGTCATCTTCTGTCTGTAACTTAACTGTGATGATGTAATTGTAATTGTAATGTAATTCTTTCTTTTTAATACTCAATAATAATAATAATAATTAAGAAAACTGGTGGGTGGGACGTTGTAACAAAAGTAACTAAAAATAATATAATACTATTAGTAACAAAAAAAAGTTACCGTAATAAAATAATTTAGAATTAATTAGCTAAACAAACTTGCTAAGCCACAAGTTAAAATAGAAAAAAAGGTTAAAAAATATCCGGACGTACAAGTTAACAGAATGTACTTAGTAGAGGTGCTCATGGCCGGGGCCGGGCCGCGACCCGTTTTTTTTTTTTCTGTCCAAGCCCGGCCCTGGGTCGCTCAGGCTCGTCCGTTTAGGTCCGAAACACTGTTCATTGAAATAAAAAAATAATTTTTTTATTTTTTTTTTATTTTTTTTATAATTAAAATTAAATAAAATAATATTATAATAAAAATTACTGTTCCGGATCGGGCCGGACCGAAACATAAAATATCCTGCCCAAACCCGACCCAATCTTAGTACTTACTAATCAAAAAAGGGGCTCTTTCCTTTCCTATTTATCAATGTTTTTACATTCATTTTTATCTAATTAAAATTAGAGGAGAAAACTTTAATTACGATAAAAAAAATAAAATAAAATTATTCTCAGACTGACAAACCAGGTTTTAAAGTAGAAGATGTTTGTATTTATTATTATTATTATTGTACAAAAAGTAAAAATTAAATAATAAAACACAAAATTATTACTATTATAATAATAAAATTTTAAGTTTAATAATAGAAAAAAATTGAAAAAGGAGAGAAAGGGCGCCGTAAAGAGCTACATTTATATGAGCGTAACGTGTTAATAAACGCAACAGAAAAGCGCCTCAAACTTATAGAGAGAGAAAGTAGAAGAAGAGTGAAAACCCCATTCCTGCTTTCACTTTCACCTTTCAATGCTCTTTCTCTCTTTTCAAACAAAACAAAGCCTTTCTTCACATTCACAGAGGGAGCTTCACTGTTTCTTCTGCTTCTAAACTCTGCTCTCTCTTTCTCTCCATTTTCCTTTTTTTTGGGTTTAAATTAAGTTGTTAATTTCAGTCAGATTATCAATGGTAATCCAGTAATTCTGCTGTCAAATCACTTCTTCGCCGCTTTCCTTGAGTTTTTTTTTTGTTGGTTCTTTTGATTCATTTTTCATTTAGTTGGGAGAAATTAACAGTCTTACTTTAACCTCCTCTAACCATTCTGCTTATTTTTTTTTAATGTAATATTTTTTATAAAAAATTTCCAAAAAAATTATTTCTTGGTGTGATTTTGTGACTTCATTAGTTGGACTAATCAAAGATTTTTTTTATTGATACAAAAAAAAGAGAGCAATGAAGTAAAGCATTTTGATTTTGATGCTCTGGTTTCTTTGATTTTGCAGTGAGATGACAAGAGCTGTTGTGATTGATGCTGCTTTTATCTATGCAAATTACTGCGGAAGGGAGAAGGAGTCACACTAACCAGATTCGTTCATATGATTTGTTGCAGAACCACTGAATTTGGCTTGCACTAATATTAGTGAAATTGAAATTCTGCTCAAGTAAGAAATTACAATATTTATGTCAACTTATTCTATAAATTCTTCCCTGAGAAAAAATTTTCCTTTTGGAAAAGGGAAAAAGAAAAAAAAAAAAAAAGAAGAAAAACCTTGTTCAAATGATCTTTGATTATTATATTAAAGTTGTGCTTAATTGCAGCTTAGAGAAGTGGAGTCAGAGTAGAGGTTAAACATGAATGGGAATAGCCAAATGGAGGTGCATCCCATAGAAACAGGCTTTCCTTACACTGCTACTGAAAGCTTTATGGACTTTTTCGAAGGTCTAACACATGTTCCTGTGAATTACACTCACACTGGACTAATGCATGATCAGGTATTTTCAGATTTTTAATCTTTTATATGATGGAAAAAGAAAAAAATGGAAACTTTTCCGGAATAAGTTGTAGAATTATGTTTGATTTGGTTGTTCATGCTTTTGGCCAATGCTTAGGTGTGAGGTTGTCAGACCCATGCTTCTCATGAATGGTGGATATACATTGTCTCACTGGTGCATTTATGTGCTTTTTTTTTTTGTACATACAAATTAACCCAGAAAAGATTTATCTTTTTTTAAAGTAGCAGTTTTTACGAAAAGTCAACACATTGATATGATCAAGGATTTATGGGATCGATTGAAACGAACTTGGGTCTTCCCCTGTCATTTCTTATGGATTTATGTGCTAAAATATAACAATACTACTTATGGAGGTCCTTTCAAGAAAAAATATGGAAGCTTTAATATAGCAACACATACTTTATTTATCTTCTAACTATGCATTCACTGTTCATTTGTACATTTACTTATTACTCACTTGATCATTAAATCAGTTGTCTCTTGTCTGCTAAGACATCATTCAGTTGCTTGGTGGTGGATTCATGTTGTACACCTAGTTGTTTCATGCATGAATGTGATAAAATGGTATTTATTTTTTCTCTGTCCAGGAAAATATATACTGGTCAATGAGTATGAATGCATACAAATTTGGGTTTTCTGGTCTGGAGAGTACTCTTTACGGTCCATATGAGGTAAATGATCATTTGACAAGAATGGATGTCAGGAGGACTTGGGACTACCCATCAACGTTGAATTCTGAAGAGCCTGCAATTTTAGATATGCAGCCTGGAGGAGATGCAGTTGTGGACATGCATGCTATACCTGAAGAATGTTAGTTGGCAATATGTTTTGATCTTAACAGTTTCTGAAAACTTGTTTGAATTAGATGCCTATTTTTATCCTAATGTTTAAAGTTCTTCTAATCTGATATGTACTAGGTTGTTGGAATTAATAAAGATAATTTCTCCTGGCATCTAACGTACTATGTAGTGTATTGACTGTTTTTATTTTAAATAAACAAAAGAGCCTCTTGTCGCAAATGATCGGCAGGAGTTTACGTGTTCATGATTCATTCTATTCTTGAGTGAATCTGTTTCCTTAAATGTCTGTGACAATATATCCCATCAATTTTCCCCTTTTCCCTACATTTCTAGAATTCTAGTCCTAAAGATTTATTTATTTATTTTTTTGTAGGCATTCCAAATCATCAAAGCAATAGTAATTCTCAGGTATGATCTCTGTTCTTTTAGATGTTACTCAGTTTTTTCTTGCATGTGCTTGTGCATTTTGTTCTCGTGTATCTGATCCAGATTCCCAGTTGAAAGGAATAGTATATAAGCACTCACAGAGTACCAAAACTTCTGGAGGATGAAAAGAAGTCCAACAATTGCCCTGATCAAAAATTTGTCTTTGTTATTAATTTATTGCCATAGAAAGTACTCAAAACCTTTGATCAGAGGACAGATGCCTTCGATTATGATGAAGAGTGAGCAGTGCAAATGCAAGCATAGGCATGGATACAAATGTGGGGGAAATTAACCTATATTCTTTACTAAATTCGCCTGTATTTGTTGACCCTTTTTGAGCCGTAGCTCTCATATAATTGTACTTTTACTGGCTGACTCCCTCCCTCAACTATGATCCACATTTGAAGAACTTTGATTAAATTTTGTTCTTGATTTTGCATATTATACAGTTTTAACTGCAGTTACAAACATTAAATCCTAGAATCTATATTATTTACTGATCGAAGGATATTGCCACAGGTGGTTTGGCAAGACAATATCGACCCAGATAACATGACCTATGAGGTTTGCCTTTGCAGCTAATCTTGCTTCAATGTTTACATTACATGCATTTGCACTTTCTATAAGGCAGCTGCATACATGTTTACCTTTTTCTTAAATTAAATGAATTCAAAGGGAGAAGCTGAATCATAGGATCTTGCCCTAATATCATGAACTAACCTCTCGTGATTGTGAAATCAATTCAGTTTAAGAGGGAATGTTAGGTATTAATCACATGCAGTGCTACTGCAATGTGCCTGTGCACTTGGTTGCCCTTTCAAAGTTTGGTCTTTTTTGGGAGATTGAAATTTTTTGCAGCTTATGGAATCAGGAATTAATAAAGTCAAAGCTTGTATGGATGTCATTGATTAGCTACATAATTTTTGTATAACAGGAATTGCTTGACTTAGGCGAGGCAGTTGGAAGTCAAAGTCGGGGTCTTTCCCAGGAGCTTATTGATTTGCTTCCAACCTCAAGATGCAAGTTTGGAAGCTTCTTCTCAAGGAAAAAGTCTAGAGAGAGGTAAAACTTTTACTTGCATCTATTTTGTTTTAACAATGCCCGCTTTTATTAAACTATAGCTGTTAACCGGCCATTGGCTCCAAACTTTTATTATTTTCTTTTGTGGCCTTTCTCTCAAGCATTCATACTAAATTATCTTTTTTTGAATAAATTTATTTTTCTAGGTAAATTTTGACATGCCTATACATTGCAAATGTTTCCACCAGAAGTTTGGTGGAGTCACTTTAAACAGATTAAATGTTCTCTGTTCTCATCCTCATCTGGAATTTTTTTGGTATTTGAGGCTTATTGACTACGATTGAAATTTTTTAGCTTTGTAGGATAAATATGTTTAAAAAAATTTCCATTGTAATCAATAAGCTAAAATACCAAGCTTTGTAATCAGATGATGTGAAAGTATGATGCTTGGTAATGCTGAATGACTGAAATGTATTGGTCACAACATCTGAGATGGACCTTTTTAGCTTTGTAGGAGAAATAATTGGTTAGCTGGTAGTATTTGCAGTTTCAAAAAATTACCTTTCATATGGACTTAAGGCAAACCATAAGTTAAATATTGCAGTTGAGTTCATCTCATGAAGGGTTTGCGATTTGCTCATAAAATTTGGTTTTCTTGATGATTCATTGCTAACATTCTCCTTTACCTATGGTTTATTTGTTGGTAATTCTAGGAGATACCCTTAGTCGTAGTATGCAGCTACTTTCTTTTCTCTCTTTTTTCTTGCGGTAATTTTGGTGTTTTCCTCATTTTAATGCTCATCCTCTTAGCCGTTCGACATCTTCATGTGATAATTTTGCTGTACTTGTGAAACAGATGTGTGATATGCCAGATGAGGTACAAAAGAGGGGAACGGCAAACGAAATTGCCATGCAAGCACATCTACCACTCAGAATGCATCACGAAATGGCTTAGCATCAACAAGGTCAGTTAATGGTTTCTGCAAAGCTGAAAGAATTTAACATCTACAGGCTTTGATTTGGTGTCTCCAACTTACCACTGATCTAAATCATGTTTTATTAGGTATGCCCTGTTTGCAACATTGAAGTATTTGGCGAGGAACCAAGGCATTAAGACATAGAAAATAGCAAGTTTTAGAGTAATTATGGCTTGGCATTTTTTCTTTCCTTTAAAACTTTTATTTTTTTTATTTTATATATATATTTCATTTAGCTGCATTTGGTTCCTTTCCATTTTCCCCTATGTTGCCAAAGTTTCTATAGCAAGAAATATGGTTGGATGAAGTTGAAGTATGCGTTACATTTCTACTTGAAACATGAGATTTCCGCTGACAAACGGAGACTTCATCCTCTATCATACTAATATTTCAGAGATGCCAAAGCCAAACTGAAGTTCGAGTCTCAAAATATGAAATATCTTGCCATATTTTTTTATGCATTTTGAAATCTTTCATGTAAAAACAAACACAATGTAACATAAAACTAAAACATAATAATCACAAACAATTATGTACAATACTTGTATTGATCCAATCCTTCCTTAAATGTAAAATATATATATATATATATATATATATATATGGTTTTATTCTAGTTTATCAATCCAAACCAATAAAAACTGAGATACTGAATAACTTATAAATTACTAACTTCTTATTTTCCTTTTTCCATATATATATATGGTTTTATTCTAGTTTAGTTTGTTCACTTAATTTTCAGGTCATGGTTTCCTTCCTCGCATTGCTAGGTACCATTATTTCTCAGTCGTTTACGTACTAGCATTTCTAGACAGATTAATATTTGATTTAAACATCAAATATAAATGTAGTACACTGATAGGTGTTTTTTTTCTTGTCTTTTTAACCAAGTAGTTTCTTGCTTGGGACAGCCAGCCTTACAAGAATGAAACAGATTTTTCCTCGACAGCTGTTGTTGATAAAGGAATTACTTTTTTAAACATATTCGAGTAGCTTGAGAGTTTTCCACTCACTTTTTGCCAGAAATTATGGCAATCGCTGTCAATTTATGAAAAATTATATATATATATATATTAATTATCCAAAAGAAAAGAATAACTATATATTGCTGTTTTATACATGAAGAATTTGACCAAGACTCTCATATAAGATGGGGTTTGGGTGGAACGATGACCAGGAATTTCTCTATGACATGCAGGGACAGGAATTAGGTAAGGAAAGGGAATTAGACTGGAAATTAAGATAACCCTGGCAATAAATAATTAACCCTGTAATACTAATAGTAATATCAAAGATACCTTGGGAAGGGGCATGTGTAGATTTGATCAAGTGAAACCTAGATTGATAAAGTAATTAAGTAATAATTCCTTGGTCTAGGGACTCGCTGTCCTGTCAATATCATCTCTATCTATATAAAGAAATTTAGTAAGTAGTAACATTTGCAAAAGAATTTTGGGTCCAATGAAGGGAAAAATCAAGTAATGCAGACATGTTCATGCACAAAATACACAGTGCCATATTTAGATTGCTGAGTATGAATGATGAGAGATTTCTGCAACACTTTTAGAAGTTAAAAAAAAAAAAAGTATTTTTTTTGTGTGTGCAATGAATAGCAATATCGGGTATAAGGTGACTCTCACATATAATTCAATATTTTGAGAAATTTATTTTATTGGATGCAAGTGAAAATGATTTTACTTAATTTTTGGGTGGCAATTACGTACTCAATTTTCATATGAAGTGAAGTTTCCAACAAGATAAACGAATATATATATATATTTAACTGAAACAACTAATGTTTCTAGCTAAGCTAAGCTAATTTAATGAATTGAGGGCCTGATAATCATATCACCTGCTTAATTAATATCAACATATTCTATCGGATATATTGTTACACAAATTAACTATATTTTAGTAATGAATTACTCTCTCTAACAGAATGATTCCTTTAAGAAAAAGAATGCTTTTAGATCCAAAAGAAGGGGGTACTTTACTGTGCATGGGGATGATGGGATGGGGGCGATAGCAGTTAATTAGTCCAGCTAGCTAGGCCTAGGCCTAGGTTCAATATTCCTTTATACCGAGAGTCGATCAGAGGCAGGCGTGTTAGGGTAGAGAGGGTCTTAATACATGAAATTAACCATCCGGACGCATGCTGCTGCAGAGTGCAGCCTACAAATACTAATATTATTCACGTTTCTCAATATCTCAAACACAAAGATATTATTGTATACGGAAGACAAGGGAAGGGAAGGTGTAGTAAAAGTAGTTTTGTTTTGTTTTGTTTTGTTTTATGTTCTGTCTCTGATGTCTTCTCTCTTATTGGGGCATAGGCTTATCCTTCAAATACACGTGTGGGTTAAGCGAGAAAGAGAGAGAGAGAAAGAGCATTATGTGAAGTGGAAGCAAACTAGTTAAATTTGTGTCTCGTACTCATATTGATGATTACCTTGTGAGTGAAGAAAAATGCATCGAAAAAGACATGATAGAGTCAAAGACAAGACGACCAACCATCCCTCTCTTTCTCTCATCCGATCCTGGGGGTCGACTTGAAGGAGGGAGGTCCCCCTCCAATCCGTTTTCCACTCTACCCATCAACCAACAATTACTATCTCCATATGCATTTCTTTCTCATATATATATATATATATATATATTCATATTCATAGTTTAAAGCAAACTCCACAACCATCAACATCATCATTACCATTACCACCCCATGAAGCCTTCTCTCTCTCTCTGATGCAACCATCATTTACCTATCTATATAGCTTTCTCTTATCTCCACAAACCTGTTAAAAAAGAGAAAGGCTCCACTAGATCAGATCGAGACCCAGCCCCAGCTAGCAGCAATGAGGAAGCCTGACCCAAATATGGGAAAAGACGACAGAGTTATTAATAATAACAACAAGATGAAGCTGAGGAAAGGGTTGTGGTCACCTGAAGAGGATGAGAAACTCATCAAGTACATTTTAAGCAGTGGGCAAGGCTGTTGGAGTGACATTGCTAGGAATGCTGGTCTGCAGAGGTGTGGCAAGAGTTGTCGTCTTCGCTGGATTAATTACTTGAGACCTGATCTTAAGCGTGGCGCCTTCTCTCCTCAAGAGGAAGAGCTTATCATACATTTGCATTCCATCCTTGGCAACAGGTTCTATTTCTCTTTCTCTCTTCTAAAGCTCAATCAAGTTAAAAACCAAATACTAATGAAACTATATATATAGTACTCTTATTGCTTTTAACATTCCTCTATGATATATATATATACACCATATAGATTAATTAAGGAATGCAAACTCTGAATGTACTATCAACTATTTTTTTTTTTGGTTTTCTTTTTGCAAACTTATTCAACACTTAGAAGCAAAAGAAATTCGTAATGTTAATGTGGAAATGGCAATATCATATATTGTAATGTGAAACACTGAGATTGATTGTTTCCCAGCTTAAAATGTGCATTACTCAGAAGTTGGTTTATAAGTTCATTAGTTATATTTATATCCACTTGTTAATATATATAAATATATATACATCAACATTAACCCCTTGATTATGGTACTTCTGATCTAAATATTAATTTCAGGCTGGATTTGAATTTTGAGCCCAGTCAAAAAGTTGTATTAATTTCTGGTTCTCTAGGTTCCAATTCAAGCTTTATTATAGCTGTTTGATTTTGCTTCATAATGGCTTTTTAAAGTTTCCAATTCTCTGATTGAAAAAAAAAAAACTTCGAGCAGTTCTCCTCTCATTCTTGTACATATATATAAGTTGATTACTTCTAATTGGCCTGCCTCTAATCTTCAGTTTTAGAGCTTAAGCATGCATCCACAAACGGAAAAAATATGGAACACAACATATATCTGCTGAAATTTTATATATATGATTATATGTCTTATTTTTCATTGGTTCCAAATTTTTCAGGTGGTCTCAAATCGCGGCTCGTCTTCCAGGAAGGACAGATAATGAAATAAAGAATTTCTGGAACTCCACAGTAAAGAAAAGATTGAAAAATAACAGCTCCACATCCTCATCGCCAAACAACAGTGATTCATCGGAGCCCAGAGATGTTATAGGAGGGATTTTTCCAGTGCATGAACATGACAATATCATGGCCTTATGCAGGGACTCTTCTTCTTCATCATCAACAATATCCATGCCACCAATGGTTGGAATAGGAAACCAATTCGATCCATTTCCTCTGCTCAATAACCATTATAACATGACGGGTGCACCGTGTTTATTGGATGTGCCCACATGCTTAACACAAGGTGGTATGGGAGAGGGATTTTATGGGGATTATGGGATTTCATCAGAGCCTGGAAAAATTGGGTTGGAAGGGGAGTTTTCACTTCCTCCACTTGAGAGTAGAAGCATTGAAGAGATCAATAATGCTGCCAATAACAGCATTGATAATATGAAAAGCAATAACAACCACTATAATAATACTTGCTTCAACAACACTGATCAGACTCAGAGCTTTAAAGTAGGGGACATGTTTGGGTTAGAAAATCATTATTGGCAAGGAGAAAACTTAAGAATGGGAGAATGGGATTTGGAGGGTTTGATGGATAATATATCTTCCTTTCCTTTCCTTGATTCCCAAGTTGAATAACTGCCGACACTTAGAGCCTCGCCCCATATCTTTCATATCTACCCAAAGCCATATATAGGAAATTTGGGGTAGATATTAATCTTTTTCAACATCACCAAAATTATACTTTGAAGCCTCTCCTTTGCTGAAATATTTCTCCTTTTCATCTCAGAATCATCATTTTTTTTCCCTCTTATCTTTCTTGGTTCTTCACATTATCCTTTTTTTTTTCTTTTTTCTTTTCTTTCTTGGTTCTTTTAGAGTTTAGAAATTTTATATAAGGAGTTTCCATATTTTTGGACTTCTGGGAATAAACAAAAAAAGGTGGAGAATAGCACAGCCGGAGATATATATCTTGTACGTATGTATTTCAGTGTTGTTCCTTTGGAAGAGAATATGTGAATAGAGATACAAAAATAAAGATTATTGTTGTTGAATTGTAGTTTTAATTTCATGTACAAATTAGGGGAATAATTTGAAGGATGAATGCATGTAACACAAATTACGTAAAAGTTAAACACACATTAATAATAATAATAATAAGAAAAATACAAATGCTGTCTCTTTTGAAGTATATATATAAATGTTCGATCTTCTTCTTGAATAATATATCTGTTTCCAGTTCAATATAGATAAAATTGCATCATGGTATTTATAACAAAGATTATTACATGAATTGCTAAGGGAGGGCTTGACTTCACAAACTGCACTATTTGGACTGATTTAGCTACTAATTAAAACTAGATACTAACTGACTAAGGGTTGTTAATTAATCATCAAAACTTTCAAGCCTCCTTTTTCTCTGAATTAATTTTGAAGGGTTGAACCCCAAAAAAAAAAAAAAAAAATTTGTGTTGGTGGACAATTGGACCTGGTGGGTGCCACAAGAAGAAGTTGTTATTCTACATGCTTTATGCAACTATATATGTTGGTTAATAATTTTCATAAAAGTTGAAAATTAACTTAACCATTTCAATGAAGTAAGTATTACTCTTTGTTTTGGAGAACTTCCTCTTCGTGCTATTCAACTTAACTTTGGCATTAACTACAGCTCTATCATAAGAGTAATATCGTAGAAAAAAAGAAATTTGTACGTCGCCTGAAAGATTCAAACTCTCGCGGGGAATCCTAGTTAGCAGGAACACGCCTTAACAGCTCGGCCAAAGCGACGCTGGTGAATTTAGGACTCAAAAGTTCAATAGTTAAGTAAAGCAATTTCGTTGGGCCAGTATATGATTCAAAACCTCAAAATTGAAGGAAGGTTTGGTAATCCGGCCCGTATGCATGGGTAATAGGATTCATTTATTTGTTCAAGCCTTTTGGGCTCGATTTGTGAAATGAAATTGGACAAGTTTTCTAATGAATTGTTTTCTTTCTTTCTTTCTTTCTTTATTGTGGTTAAACGTTAGTCATATGGAGTTGAGGAAGAGGAGGACGGAATTACTCAGATTTAACAAAATTAGGAGATAGTTAATTAGCTCATACCTGTTAAAAACTGCATATATTAGCTAGCTGTTGTTTCATAATTCATATATACTAGAATGATATTCGCGCGATGTCGCAGAAATCAAATGTTAAATGACAACATTTTTAAAAACGAAAATTAACAATTAAACAAAAAAAAATAATTAATATTTTATAAAATAGCAAAAGAGAACTGTCATAACAATTTAAAGTTCTAAACAATTTATAAAATCAGCTTAAAAAATAAATATAAGTGAAACAAACTTTTTTCTAATTCGAATCACAATGACAAATTATTTAAAATATAAAATGAATTGAGACACGACACGAATACAACATAAGAAAAATAATTAAAACGCAACATAAAAAATAACATAAACTCGATAAGAATACACGAACATGTAAAATATACATAAAATGAATTATTAACGTGTAAAAATTTATAATATTTTATATAAATTATTAACGTGTACAAATTTATATAAATTTATAATACTTTGAAAAAAAAAAACACGAACACGAACACGGTAGGAACACACAAAAATTTCTCTAAATTGAATCACAATGACAAACCATGTAAAATATTAGATGAATTGAAACAAGACACGAACATAACATAGGAAAAATAATTAAAACACAACACGAAAAATAATATGAACATGACACAGATATATGAACGTGAAAAAATATACATAAAATGAATTATGAACGTGTAAAAATGTATATAAATTTATAATACTTTGAAAAACAAAAATTTAAAACGAACACGAACACGTCACGAACACAACGTAGGAAAATAATTAAAACACAACACGAAAAATAACATAAACACGATAAGGATACACAAACGTTTAAAAATATACATAAAACAAATTATTAACGTGTAAAAATTTATATAAATTTATAATACTTTAAACACAAAAAAATAACACAAACACGATAAGGATACACAAACGTTTAAAAATATACATAAAATAAATTATTAATGTGTAAAAATTTATATGAATTTATAATACTTTAAATACAAAAAAATAACACAAACACACAAATTTATAATACTTTGAAAAATAAAAAAATAAAACGGACACGAACACGTCACGAACACAACATAGAAAAAATAATTAAAACACAACACGAAAAATAACACAAACATGATACGGATACACGAACGTTTAAAAATATACATAAAATAAATTATTAACGTGTAAAAATTTATATAAATTTATAATATTAAAAAAAAAAAAAACAAAAACACACAAATTTTTCTCTTTTCTTCCTACCATTTTTATTTTTATTTTTTTTTTACCGTCAACAATCTAAAAAAAATGGGATCACCAAAAAAAAAAGCAAGAGGCAACGTGGCCACTCTCTCTTTGTTGCAAAAAAATGTAAAATTTATAGGGTGTGGATTGTTGAGTGAAGAAGCTCCCATTAGAATCATGCGAGATACAGTGGCTGTAATTGCGTGCCTTCCAGCTTCTTGTGAAAATGTTTATGGTTGCTTGACTTCTTCACTCTTAATAGCATGCCATATTAGCATTTAGCAGTAGCAGGACCAAAAAGTCTTTCATTTATTAATATTGGGTGGTGTGGCTGGGCCCTTTCTCAACATAGGAATACTAAAATTTACAGGACAGCAGAGCAGAGCAGCCCCTATATCTGCATATGAGAAATGAGCAGCTTTGCCTTTCAGGAAGAAAATAAATGCATTTGGTAATGGTGATGATGATGATAGTGAGAAGGGGGGCAAATGGCAATTCATTATGCCTTGGCATAAAAGCAAAAGCTAAAGCAAAAGGCCATTTCCATTAGATTATTTATCAATGTTCTCAGTCACTATTATAAATATTCCATCATGACTACTCTATATGGCATCGGCAACCCTTGTATAACAATTCATCATCCCTTCAAAAGCAACCCAATATTACTATTCATTCCTTCCACATGTATGGGTATGGCATCTCTAATATAATCCAAAATAAAGTTATCTATTTTTATTTTTAATTTTTTTTAATAAAATAAAATTATTTAATTCATTGATAATATATAGATATATACACTTTCAATATATTAAATATAAACCCTATTTTAATTTACCTTGATACGAGAAAAAAACTCTAAAATTATGGGTCATGAAGTAAAAGTACCAAAGACATAAATTATACAAGTGCATGCATTAGTTTTTCTTTCAATTTTTTTTTTTTATTTTTAAATTTAACTTTTATGTATGTAATATTAATTTTTGTATAAAATTTGTGGATGGCCATACACAACAGGTTACCAACAAAAGATCGATTGTATGTTTGGGGACTTGGAACTAATGGTGAGTGTGTGTTTTGTCACTTAGAATCACAATCACGTAACCATATATTCTTTGAATGTACATTCTCTAAGGACATTTGGAAAGTCATATTGGATCTATGCAAATTCGCAGAGACACCTTGAACTAGGATGAAGAATTGAGATGGACAATGAAAAACCCAAAAGGCAAGTCGCTGATCTCTTTAGTTTTGTGAACTGTATGGTGTGCTTTCATCTATCAGATTTGCAGAAAAAAAAAACAACAGAGTATATGGAGCCACACAGCAATCTTTCACACAGATTCTTGACTATATACAGATGGTTGCCTAAATAAAGATAACTAGGCTAAAGAATGTGACAACATATATCATAAATACAAATCTTTGTAAAACTTGTGGCCTAGCAAGCCACATTTTTTATGTTTAATTCTTTGACTTTTTTATTATTCTTTTTTTTTTTTATCGTTTATTTGCCAAATTGGCTAAGACATGTTTTGATGTACGTAGCAGCACATTATTGCTCTTTTGGATAATAAAATCATTGTTTATCTCAAAAAAAAATTGAATAATTATTATGTGTATATAATTAATAATATTTTCCTAAAGAAATAGAGCGTAGCGTAGTTGATTAATTACTTGGGTGGAGTGTAAATTAATGAGCACACATCATTGTAATTATGAGTGTGCGCCAAGTGTTGGTGTTCTCTTTTAGATTAAAAAAAAGTCCTTTCTTTTCTCTCTCATATGCGGCTACTATATATTATCTTTTTCTAATTTTCTCTTTGAATTGAAAAGGGAATTACGATATTAATATTATTATTAAGAAAAATAAAGGCAGAGAAAACCTATTCAGAAATAAAGGCGGTGTCAAAGCGTGCTTACTTTGTTATCATTCCCAGGATATGTAAAAAGGTCGACAAAATTTTTGCTATCATTCCTAGGATAAGTAAAAAGATAAGACACATTTCGGTGTAAAGCAAATCCAACGTTAAGGAGCCTCCCGTGACTTTGGGATCAAATATTCTTTAGTATTATTATTGTTTTTGAAACAACTATATATATATATATATATTATATACAATTGTTTTCAAAGAACCAACAAATCTAGCTAGTATTTACACACAGCTCTTACTAATTAATTAGTTAATTGCTTGATAAAATAAATATGAAAACTAATTAACTTCATTAAATTTTAAATTCCTTTTTATAATTACAGATGAATATTTTAATTTAAAACCTTATTTTATGTAAGTTGTGAGCTTGTGATTAACATTGGTTATATACTTATATTTTGATTTTAAAAATGAAACAGAAAAGGAAAAAAAAAAAAAAAAAACTTAATTGCAATTACAAAATTTTAGGTGCCGAGGCCTCCGCTTAGAAAAGCAACGTCTCTTTGTATTTGTTGAGTTAAAAAAACCCTCCAAAACCAAAACCAAAACCCACATTCACATTCTCAATCTCTCTGTGTGTAGTTGAGAGAATGGAAAACACTCATCATGAAGACCAAGACCAAGAAGCCTTGATGTTTCACTCCTACCAATGTGCTGCTTACTACGTGCAAAGCCCTTCCACCATCTCCCATGCAAACAGCGGTGATATCCGCAACGCCACCAATATAGAAGATCATCAATCTGCTTTTCATTTTCACTCCCCGACTCCATCCGAAACAACCTTTCTGAACAAGAACCCCGAGGTTTCTAGATCCACCCTTTCGCGTTACTCATCCTCTCGTGGATCAAACAACTCCTTCTTGCATCAGAAAAAGATTGCTGCTGGACTTGGAGCTGATCAGAAAGGAATCATTATTATTGACCACGGGGTTGGTGATGGTGATAATGAAGATGAGGAGGATGAAGAAGAGGGGTTTTACGGGAAGAAAAGAGGGTGGTGGTGGAGGTATTGTTCTTTTACAAGGTCTAGTTCATGCGCCTGGATTTCTTTACAAATATGTTGGAGGCTTGTGTTCAGCTTGGCTGTTGCATTGCTTGTCTTCTACATTGCTACAAAGCCACCACCTCCTAAGATTTCTATTAAGGTATGTATATCGCTCTCTCCTCCTAGTCCTCCAGATCTTTAATTTATTTCTTGAAACTAAACGAACTACCACAATTTGGGATTCCTTTATGCGGGATAAAATACGGAGTAGGAACAGCTGAAGCTGATATGTGCCTGTTTTTGAGTCGTGTTGTTATGCTCTACCGGTGGACATAATGAGGGTTACAGTCTCACCAACCTTTTGTTATAAATGAAGAGACCAGAAATTAAGGAAATATGCCGCATTATGAGAAGAGGAGGGAACATTTTAATTACATAATAATTTTAAAAGAAATTTATATTACATGAAACTCTTTAAAAAATAAAACAATCTTGACAGGCAACTATTTGTTCATAATGTTTTTTTTTTTCCTTTTACTGCTGTGCATATACCCAAAGACCAATGATAGAACTATTTAGGCCCTATCAATTTTTTACACCTTTATCAAAATTCTGCTTTGAACTTGCCAGTTGCAAGATACTTTGGGTCTTAATTTCGGAGGATTTCATTTTCCTAATATTGACTATTGTAGGGAAAAAGAGAGAAAAAAAAAAACTTGAAACGTAACAGTGCTAATTGAACCTATTGGGATTGAAATTCTCTAATTTATTTCAAGTAAGTACTCTAATAAAATAGTATGTTTATTTCGCATAATGCTGTTTGTATTGCAGATGGCAGGAGTTCGTCAATTCGGACTTGGGGAAGGAGTGGATGCCTCTGGCGTTACGACCAAGATTCTGACCTGCAACTTTTCCATCGACCTACTCATAGAAAACAAATCAAAGCTCTTCGGTATCCACATCCACCCTCCAATGATGGACATATCCTTTGCCCACCTCCCTTTTGCGATGTCACACGTAAGTCTGGCTGCTCGCTTTAACATACTATCAAGTGGAAAAACATCAAGACACAATTGATTAATTTATCTATGGGTAATTTCTATATTTTCCTTTTTTCTTAAAAGAAAAACAAATACGAATCAAACTTGCTTTGCAGGGACAAAAACTATATGCCCAGAGCTCTGGTTCATCAATATTTGAGTTATACGCTGGGACAAGGAATAAACCAATGTATGGCGCTGGAAGAAGCATGCAGGACTTGCTAGAATCGGGAATGGGATTGCCTCTAGTGATTCGTTTGAAACTGAGCTCCAATTTTCGAGTTGTGTGGAACCTTATCAAACCTAGGTTCCATCACCAAGCTGAATGCTTATTAGTCCTTGATAGCAAATATGATAAGAAGCATCGAACCCAAAAATATAACAGCACCTGCACAATAACTTCTTCATAGATCGATGTCTGCCTGCCTGCAGCAGCTTTGAACGAAAAAAAGAAAAACGAAAGAGAAGAGAATATTAACCCTTTTCAGCGTTTTGAATCTTTTGATAACAATATAAATATATATATATATATATATATTTATATTTATGCACGAATTTCATAAGCACGTAAGGTTACAAATATCTTATTAAATTGAAAATGAAAAATATCTCCGAAAGTTTTCAAAATTCAACTTACAATTCCTCAAATCTCTAAAATTCAAATGATACAATTAAGTCAAACTTTTTTTCCAACATTTACTAAGATACAAAAAAAAAAAAAAATCATAAAATATATTTATTTATAAAAAATAAAATAAAATCTATATAACTAAAATTCATGCAATTATTTATAATTAAATGGATCAAATCTTATCCAAAAAATAATTAAAAACAATTTTTTAAAATTATGAAATTTCAAATATCATTTAACTTAATTTGAGCTCTTACATCTTACAACATATGATCGAAACCAGAGATTAAATTTATACCAAAATGAAGCTTACATGTCATACTTTAAAAATGAAATTTAGATGAGAAACATATATGACAATAAGTGCAATTTTCAGAGCTTACATGTCATACTTTAAAAATGAAATTTAGGTGAGAAACATATATGACAATAAGTGCAATTTTCAGAGGCCAAAAATTACAAAATCATTATCCAGAATTTTTGGATTTTCAAAATTATTTGGCTTACTTTGAGCCTTTTATTTTGTTAACACATAAAGCCTATGACAAAACCACTTTAGACCCCTAAAAAATTGACTTTTCATACTACAAAAGCCACCAAATATTGCCCAAAAACATTATCAGAAGGTGGAGTTACAAGGAACTAAAATCGGGTCGTTAAAACTGTTAAAACTTTATTTTTTAGAATTAAAAAAAAAAAATGATTTCTTGCAAAATACAAATCCAAATAAAGTGTCACATGAACCATTGAGAGGTCTGGAAGAAACCTTTCCATTGATACTCAATATGTCACTGGAGTTTTCGAAAATTTCAAAAATTTAAAACCATAAACTGATGCATGGTTCTACAAAATAAAATTCAAAATACAAAATCTAAAAATTCTAAGATTAATCTTTCCTTAACCAGTCTTCCTCTTTTACTTTAGGATTTCTCCATTTCTCCTCATTTTTGTAAGATAAAGTTGTTATTATTTTTAGGATTAATATTTAATGCATTGTCAGTGTATAGGGCTATACACTGTCAGTGTATTTTACGATGCCACCTGTCGGGTTAGTGGTTAGGGATTAGGAGTATATTCTAAATGAAATGATATAACCTAAGTGTCATAATGTATATTCTAAATGAAATAAATAACCTAAATGTCATAATATATTCTAAATGAAATGAAGAACCTATGTGACATAATATATTATAAATAAAATGATATATCCTAAGTACGTAATATAATATATTCTAAATGAAATGATATGACCTAAGTGACATAATATATTCTATATGAAATAATATGTCCTAAGTAATATGAAATATTCTAAATGAAATAATATGATTTAAATGACATGGCAAATTTTAAATAATATAATCTAGATGACATGGAATATAATCTAAGTGACATAAAATGATATGAAACATAAAATAATGTTATTATGAAATATGCATGAAAATAAAAATAATAATGCATGAACATAGTAGATGCTAAATAATGTGACAAAAGTAAATGACTAAATAAAAAACATAAGATAGCATGAAATATTCAAAACCATATAACAAAGAATATAATATCATAAAATATAAATCAAAATAATAACAATACCATAGGAATTATCATAGAAAAAAAATCATATATTATACAATATGCATGAACATGGAAAATGCAATGCATGAAAATGTATTTTTTCCTTTGAATAAGAAAATCCGTATACCTAAAAAGATATCCGGCTACCTTAGGAAAAGACATCAAATTAAATTTTTTAAAATCAAAATATTTTGTGATTGTTTGAAAAAACAATTTTGAAAATCTTGGATAACAAAATATCATAACCGAATTTTCCTTTTTAAAATAGTTCTATTTTCCTAAGTTTGAAAACTCGGACTTGACCACCCTTGACCCGAGCTCCATAAAATCATTTTTTAAGATTAAAATGGCTTAGAAATCAACCTAGGACAGTAGCTAAGATTCTTAATCAGCCTTTTCTTAATGCCTTAGACAAAACATAAAATTAATTTTCTCTCAAATTCAAATCTGTCTCTACTGACCAGTTTTAAAACGTGATTTTTTAACCTATTTCAAAATTTCAAAAAAATATGAAAAAAATCTGAGAGACTCAGAACAGGTCGACTCCTATGAGAAAAATTTGGCTTAATTTTTTGACTAAGGATAACTTCCCAGAAAAATCGGGAAAGTCAGAACACTGGGTAAAAAACTGTTTTGCCAAAACACATTTTTATGCCTTTGATAAAATTATTCAAAAATCAAAACAAAAATATTGGAGACTCTTCTAAGGACCTAAAAATAGTAGCTAAAATTTCTAAAAAATTGAACAAGATTTGCCTAAGTAAAAAAAATCACAAAAGTAGAAAATCAACTTGACAACTCTTTAATTTTCCACAAGTATGCTCATATGAGCTTGACTTTGAGCCATTGATTGGCCTAAGTCAAAAATCAAGTAGCATGATATGATATGCATGAACAAACAACAAGTTAAATGCATGAAATGCTTGATTTAAAACCTAAATGACATGAAAAATGCATGGCATAAAGAATATGGCCTAGACCTAACATGAACCTGCATGGCAATAAATGCAACCTAGGTCTAAACATGCATGAAATGCATGACAATGCAAATGAGACCTAGACTTAAAAAATGCATGGCAATAACAAAAACACATACTAAATGCAAGGCTAAAAAAGAAACATGCTAAACCATGAAGTAAAGGCATGAATATAACTAGACATTTTCACAAACACATAGTATAGTAAAATGCAAATCATGAACAACTCAAACATGTTGAAAACAGAAAATTAAAAATGGTAAACAAGGAAAGTAAACATGAAAACAAAGATGATAAAGTCAAAAATAGAGGTAAGTAAGTAAAAAGATTAAAACAAGCTCCATGTTTTTGTTATTTTTAGAAAAATATAGAACATAAAAAAAAAAAAAACTTGCTAGACCTCACAAACAACATGAAATAAAGATCAAACACCAACCATAACAAAAACAGTGACCATTCGGCCAACCTCCAAAAAGGCAAAATTTTTTTTTTTTTTTGTTTTTTTCAATATTTTTCAAGAAAGCACAAGAGATGAGCTTGAAGAGAAACCTTAAAAACACTTATTTCAAAATCAAAATCAATATAAAATCACCCAATATCAAATGAAAACAGCAAATTAAGGATGGAAATGCAAAAAAAGTGCAAGAGTAAGGTGCTTTTACCTACCTCTAAAAGCTATTTTGCAAGCTTTTTTCTCTTCTTACTTTCTTTACCTTTCAAAACTTTCTATTTGCTTTCAAAAATGGAGAGTATTCAGCCAAGAAGAACCATGAAAAATGAAATATCCCCCCATTTTCATGTAGTGGCCGAATGGCCTTTAGAAATCCCTAGAAAGTTGTCATTTTTTTTAAACCAATTTTGATCTAATGACTTTTAATCCAAGATGCTTTCTATGTAAAATTTTCACCCTTAGATTGGAATAATCAGCCCCTAAAATATGATGTTATGAAGATGATGTCATAAATATGACATCATCCCTTTCCATCCATTGGCCCATGTGTTACAAATTCAAAGGCTTGATAAAAAAAAATTAACCACCTTCCTATCCACTCTTAGCCTTTAGATGCAAAAAAATCAGCCAATTCATATTCCATCATGGGCTTGGCCAGCCACCCCTTTGAATTCCAGCCCACTCTCCAATTTTTTAATTGCAAGAAAGACCCTTTTCAATTTCTTCGGTAAAATGATATTTTTGACCCCCAAACCTAATTAAATATCAAACGGACTCCAACTCCAAATTTTATTTTTTAAAAACTTCCTAAATAATAAAAAATTGAATTCTGAAAGTTTTTATAATTTTTCGAGCTCATTTGCTACTTTTTCGGGATTTATCTTCTTGAATTTCAGCTTAGTAGGCCCGAAATTTGTCATTTTGCAAACGAACTCCGAATTTAGATTTTTCTTCGCCAATCTCTTCCAAATGATTTAAGAATGAGATCTGAAAGTTTTGGTAATTTTTGGAGCTCATTTGCTATTTTTCCCGAATTTTCCAAGTTTGCTTTTTTGTCTCCAAAGACTGGTTTTGCTTAAAACAAGTCCGATTTTCAGATTTTCTTTTCCTGTGCCTTTGTCATATGTTGAATTGGAGTTGATCCGAAAACGCCCAATTGTTACGATCAAATTCCCCTCCGTTTTGATTTTTCCTTTTTTTTTCGTATCGGGAATTTTCTCGTTTTTCCTCAAATCGGCTCTTTTCTCGGAATTACTTCAAACTAAGCCTTGGGCTATCCTTGTTTACTCACTCCTTGATGCACCCAAAAGAGTATATCTTTATTTAACCTTGCACTAAAAAGATCAATTGTAAGTATAGTAGTTAGCAAGGGTCGAGTCCTCAGGGATTGGGTTTTAGTTTATAAGTTAATAGTTTAAAACTTAAATTCAAGGAAAACAAAAGAAAAAAGGGGTTTTGAAATAGTTTTAAAAATAAGCAAACAAGAAAAGTAAGATGCAAGTAAGAAATAAGAAATCAAATATGAGAGAAATATGGTTAAGGTTTCATTCTCCACCACTAGACATCATTAAGAACCAATTTCAGATCTATCAATATCAACCAACTATCAAAGTTAACAACCGTAGATAACAACAAGCTCTGTTACCCCAATCTTTCCTTAGTTTGTCGTTAAATAGAACAAACTCTCTATTTAACCTCTAACTATCAAACAACCTAGAATAAGCTCTCTAAGTTCAATTTAATAGCAGCTTTATGATGAGAAAGATAGGTTGATCTAAGCAACAAACACATAAGCTCGGATTGTTCAACTTAGGTTATGTTCCACTTTGCAATTATTGAAAACTTGACCATAATCATTAATCACAAATTGCCACTTATGAATAGGAAATCAAGACAATTACACGGATCAAGACTCCTAAACTAGCAATAGATAATTATCAAGATCTATCTAGTTGTACACCTAAATAAATCAAGACAACATCATAAACAATTCTTGTAGAAGAACATAAGCAACTTTGATAGAAAATTAATGATAGATAGAATCTGAAAATCAATTACATAACATGTCTAGGGCTTTGAAATCACCCTTAACCAAATAAAAGTTTAGCCTAGCATAGGCATATATAATATATACATAAAACTAAAAAGAAAAATAAAAAAATGGAGAAGAAGAAGAAGAATGATGATCCTTGAGTCTCCTCAAAAGATGTCTAGTTTGTGGCTCAAAAGATGGTATTTATAGAGCTTTCAAACCCTGACAATAAGTCCTTGCCGCACAAGTAAGCCTGGAGGTGCAAAAATCACGTTTTTGCCTTTTTTTTTTCAGATTTGCGATTAGGGTTTTTCTGGCCGCAGGGTTCTTTAAAGAGATCTTCTAGCGCCATTTTGAATGCCCATTTCTTATCCGATTTGGGCCCATAATATATCGTTAGAAAGATAATAAAGTCAACTTCAAAAGTCAAGAAGGAAGTTTCTTCAAATAAGGAGTATATCATCATGTTTTCCTTATAACAAGCTCTGGAGGTCAAATCTGCCTGATTGCTTTTCAACCAGAAATTGATATTTTTGACTCCCAAGTCTTCTTCCATCTTGTGATTACGATTTTGTAAGCTCTTTACCATCATTATTGACATCTTTTGACTTCATTCTCCTTATTGTACCTAAAGGTAGAAAGGCATAAAATGTATATTTTATGAGCTTATCACTCCTCATCAATTAGGGACCTTAGTTTTACCGAATCAGGTCATTTATGTAATTTTTTCCAATTTCACCAAAATTCACCAAAAACCCTAATTCTCGGTTTTTTTCCAAATTGACTTTTCCTTCAGTTTTTCTTCCAAATGGCCTCTCCATTACCTGTAGTCAATGCTTATCTTCCATTTGGAACCTCTAATTTTGACAAATTTGATCGTTTAAGCACTTTTCTCCAAATTTTTCGAATTAGGATTTTCTTTCTATTAAATCTCCGTAACCCATCTTCCGAGCTCCATATCTTTCGTTGTAGACTTCGGATTAGCAAAATTCTTTCATCATTGTTCAATTGAACTTTGAATCTTAATTTTGAATGTGAGTTGACTTTTTTCGTTGTTGACTTTTCGAGGTTGACTTTTTCAAGATTGACTTTTTATGTCTGCTTTCTTAAACTAAGTCTCGGAATACTATCTGCAGGATGAGAAAAGACTTTTTGCATTCTGAAACATCACTTTAGGAAGAAGACATACTTGATTTAGTAGTCTGGACAAAATTAAGTATCTACACCACGTACGATCGATAAGATGACTATATACATCAAATGGTTTAATTTGAGTCCACAAAAAAAGGGCTTATTTATTTAATTGAGTATTTTATATTATTTTTATTATAATATATTTGGAACACGCATGAATAGTGAATACCCAACAGCTTTTGCATTCTTCCAAAGAATTTTTGGCATTTTTTTTTGGCTTTGCCACAAACAAACGGGATAGTTATAGTACGTTACTTCAATTCATATTTTAATAATATATTGAATTAATGTATTTTATTAATAATTTTAAAATTTTATTATATGTATTTTTTAAAACAATTTCATAATTTTAATTCATGCACAAAAATAAAATAAAATATATAAAATAAGTTTTGAACATGATATTTATATTAATATATGACAGATGCAAATGCAAATGCAATGATCTAATTCTTAAGTTAATTAACTTAAAGCTTGAATTGAATCAACAAACTATGCATAATATCCCTACTTGGGGACAACTTTTAAAGTATGGTATAAATGTCTAAAATTATCAAATTTAATCTAGACAAAAAATAACTCTCAATCATTATACAACACGTGAAACAAAATTTGAAGTTATTTGAATAGTGTCAATTAGACCTGACAATTTTGGATACAACATGATTATACGACACGAACACAACATGAAAAAAAAAATAAATGTTAACACGACACGAAAAATAACACAAACACAACACGAAGATACGAATGTGTCAAAATCTACATAAAACAAATTATTAATGTATCAAAATTTATATAAATATATAATACCTTGAAAACGATTATGACACGAAAAAGTAAAAAAAAAAAATATAGGAACACGACGATACTTGACACAAAATTGAGAGTTATTTGAATAATGTCAATTAAGATTAAAAGTTTCGAACACAACATGATTATATTACACGAAAAATAAATGAACACAACACGAATACATAATTTTTTTTTTCTTTCCTTCTTTCTCTTTCTCTCTTTTTTCTTTCATTCTTCTTAACTAAATAAAAAATATATATATTAGCTTGCCACATACCAAGCCAATATTAAAGCAATCCCTCTCAAATTGAGGGGATTGCTTTAATTAAGTTGGAAAATTGAAGGCAATTCACAAGGATTGTTTTTATTTTATTGTAAATGATATATTTATATACTAATTTAAAATTAATGATACGGGCGTTTGTATATAATATATATTGAAAGAATTAATGTATACATGGAGTGCGAAAAGCGAATTATTCTTTCGCTTTTTACTAAAAAATATAACTTGAAATTAGAAGTATTCATAGATTGGATCGGATTGGATTCGGATCGAATTTAAGAATGATATTAGCACTACATAGTTGTCTAAGCCCGACTCGAATATGAGTCTCAAATTCTGCTCAAGCCTGCCTATATTTGTAAATGGATAGTTCAAGTCCGTTTATGACTGCCCATATTCTTTTTTTTTTCTAATTTTTTTTTTTTACAAACATGTTATTTTTTATTTAATTTTTAATAATTTTATTTAATTTTTATTAAATTTTAAAACATAGATAACTTAACATATTTTTAAATGTTTACACTATAATATTATATTTATTTATTTATTATATGATATAAATTATATAATCTATATAAATATAAAAATAATATATTATATAAATAAAAAACAGATCGGGCCGGGTTTGGGCCTTGATTGTTGGAACCAAAGTCTGATCCATTTTTTAAACGGACCTCATTTTTTTTTACCTAATTCTATATTTCGAACCTAATATTTTTTTTTCGAATTCTCTCAAATATTGGACGGATCTTCGAATTTGAGCGAGTAGCCAATCCTTGAACAAGTTTACTTGAAACATATGTACGGATATATAGTTGAATATTGCATTCTACATGCATGCAGCTCCTTTATATATATATATATATATATATATATATATATATATATATATATATATATATATGAAGAAAAAACAAAAATTAAAAATATATATACTATATAATAATAAGAAGAAAAATAAATCATGATGAAGTAGTTAGTTTAGTGACAGAATTAATTGGGCATGAATCTTACTAATTCTTTGAATTGATTACGAATTAACGAACCTCCATAGCGTGTAAAAAATCCTTCTTAAAGGATAGTTTTGCTAGATGTTTCTAAATACAGAAAATCGCATGTAAAAACTTTATACCACTTACGATCGATAAGATGAATATATACATCAATTGGTTTAATTTGAGTCCACTTAAAAAAAAAGGGCTTATTTATTTATGAAAGTACTAATTGAGTATTTTATATTATTATTATTATTATAATATATTTTGAACACGCATGAATACCCAACAGCTTTTGCATTCTTCCAAAGAAATTTTGGTATGTTTTTTGGCTTTGCCACCAACAAATGGGATAGTTATAGTATGCTATATATTTATATACTAAATTAATATTAATGATGTGGGCGTGTATATATATTATATGTATTTATTGAAAGAATTAATGTATAAGATGGAGCCGTGCGAGGAATACAAAGCGAACTATTCTCTCGCCTTTTAATAAAAAAAGAATTAATGTATATGATTAGGCAGGAATGACATTTATATTTGGTCACAATACTAAGCCAAAAGTTGAGCTAGTTTTGAATATTCTCACTTTAAGTTAGAAGTGTTCATGGATCGAGCTGAGCTGGGTTCAGATTAGATTTACGTATTGATATTAACATCATATATATTTGTTCAAATCTAGCTTGACCGAAATATGAATCTTAAATTTTGTCCAAATCCGTCCATATTTGTAAATAAGTAGTACTCCATGTCCGTTTAGGCATGGTCATATTTAAAAAAAAAAAAAAAAAATTAAACAAATATGTTATTTTTATTTAATTTTTAATAATTTAATTTTTTTTCTTTTATTAAATTTTAAAATATGAATAACTTAACATATTTTTAAATATTTATACTAAAATATTATATATATATTTATATTTATATGATATAAATTATATAAATATAAAATAATATATTATATAAATAAAAAACAGACCGGGATCGAACCTTGATTGTTGGAGTCAAGGTCCGACCCATTTTCTAAACGGGTCTTATTTTTTTGTCCAATTCTATACTTCGAACCTAATATTTTTGTCCAAATCCTCTTAAATATTAGATGTACCTTTGGATTTGAGCAAATAACCCGACCCTTACATAAGTCTATTTGAAAATATGTACGATATATAGTTGAATATTGCATTTTGCATGCAGCTCCTTAAATATATATATATATATATATATATATATGAAGAAAAAACAAAAATTAAAACTATATATACTATAATAATAAGAAGAAGAAAAATAAATCATGATGAAGTAGTTAGTTTAGTGACAGACTTAATTGGGCATGAATCTTACTAATTCTTTGAATTGATTACGAATTAACGAACCTCCATTTGTCTGTGTTGCAGGTTATCAGTCTTTTTCCTTAATCGTTTTTTTATGTACACATTTAATTCGCATTATCTAGTCTACACCCTACAGGTACAGGTTTATTCACAATTCAACTCAACTCAACTCAGGCCTCGTTTAACATTGCTTCTGGCACAGCTTTTGAGGTCAAAAACTGTTTTTCATCACAAACGCAATGCTAAACAGATAAAAAAAATTGGATTCTGCTGTTGAAACCATTGTTTGAAAAGCCAAACCAAAAAGCCAAAAAATATAGCTTTTGGGCTTTAAAAGCTGGCTTTTAGATAAAATGACTTTATTATCCTCACATCTCTATACTTTTATTATTTCAAACATATTTATTTTGACATTTCAATTTCCTACAACACTTTCTCACAGCAATACTAAACACTTAAAAGTTTTTAAACCACACTTTTTCACCACACTTTATAAACACACTTTTTTTAACTTAAACTTTTTTCAACCCAATTTTTTTTCAACAGCAATGCAAAACTAGGCCTCAGCTCAACTCCACTCATCTGGCTAAGCTAATACTACTTCAATTCTTTTGTTTTTTCAACTTTTTCCCCACCCCACGTCATACTTAATTATGTCCTTTTTAGGACAAACTGAGTAATCTTCCTTCATCTACGTTGCCTTCTTTAATTCTTTTATCATTTACGTAGCTATTTCATGAATTGAATTCTACCTTCTTTTATTTTTGGTCAGATACCTTCTTTTATTTGCAGTTTTAATTAGTAGATTGAGATTCATGATTAATTTCGTGGCCTTTTCTTTTTCAAATTTCCATATATATATATATATATATCTTTTAATTATTTATAAAAAATGTGAACTCCAAAAATATTAAAAGTTGTTGATCACTTATTTTAATTTTTATTATTATTAGTGAAATTCTCATATATATATATATATATATATATATAAATTCTGCCTTATAATATTATAAAGGATAAGAAGAAGGGTTCGATTTTCTTCCATTACTTTTTCAATTCATTATTTTTTAATACATCTTAATCACTATTAGCATCACATATACTGTTGCATCAATTGTGAGACGAGTTTCTACTAGTATTGTGTTTTATATTAGCTACATTTCATATTGTGTTGTGTTTCAAATAAACTCCTGAATTTAAAAATATTTGAAAGTATTTTTTATATTAAAATAAATTTTCTTTTAATTTAAGAAAATGCCTAAAATTAAATAAATATTTGAAATTAAAGTTGATAAACATAAAAATCAATAGCAATATGCTTTTTTGATGAAAATTTAATCAAGATATTGAATAAATATCAAATTTGTAAGTTTGAATTTAATCAAACGGGTTCTTAGCAAATCTCACCTTAATCAATATTTTTAGTAATCGATTTGTCCTTTCTTTTTCTCTCTTCTTTTTTCTTAAAGTTAATTTTTCTAAATTCTCCTAATTCTCTGTTGGTAAAAAATTCAAAATCTAAATTAAAAGTGATTAACCTATTTATGGCTATTGGACCTTAAACTCCAATATTTTTATTCTAATAATTTGGACCTAAAATTATTTGTAGCAAATCATGGATTGAATTTTAAAAAAGTTTTTTTTTTAAAAAAAAAATATATAATTATAAAATACACTAGAATCATATAATATTAAAATTTAATCATCCTCTAAAATTATGGGTATTACATACAGTAATTTCCGACTGATCACAAAAAAGTAAAACTCTGAACCACCCCTATAGCAATGTCAATTATTAAAAGGTCTGCTTAATCGATGTCTATAAGTATTGGTTAAGAATTATTTATTTACCTCTTTAAGAAAGCTTTTTGTATTTAATACATTAATTTTTATTGAATTTTAAAATAAAAATGA
Source organism: Fremontodendron californicum (assembly GCA_030761205.1). Lineage (NCBI taxonomy): Eukaryota > Viridiplantae > Streptophyta > Magnoliopsida > Malvales > Malvaceae > Fremontodendron > Fremontodendron californicum. The sequence goes on along the minus strand of JAULJL010000046.1, from coordinate 1,808,953 downwards.
TGCATTAATTACACTTTTTTTATATATATATATATCACCTTAATCAGTGCCACTAGACACTGATTAACATTTTTCATTATTAAAAGTTTGTCAAATGAAGTATTCTAGAACCTTAAATTCAGTAAGAAAATTAATGAGTTATTTATTTGGGAGTAGGGGAACAATATATAGGTCCCGTTTAGCATTAATGTTAATATAATTTTTGAGATTAAAAGTTGTGTTTCATCGTAAACAAAATGTTAAACAAATAAAAAAAATGACTTTTGCGGTTGAAATCCAAACCAAAAACCAAGAAAATAGAGATTTTGGGTTTTAGAAACTGATTTTTGGATAAAATAATTTTAACCTCACATCTCTACACTTTTATTATTTTAATTTTTTTTTTGATATTTTAATTCCTTATATTATTTTTTCACAGCAATGTCAAACACTTTAAAAATTCTTAAATCATATTTTTTCACTATACTTTTTAAACATATTTTTTTCAATCCAATTTATTTTAAACCAATTTTTTTTCAACATAATGCTAAACTATTCCATAGTCAACATCAAAGTTAATGTGGCAATGTTCATGAATTCAGCTCTTGTCTAGTGTATTGTGAATTTGGCAGGCAAGTAGGCGTGCTTTTTTTTGGATATTTGTAACCATCTCATTTTGCTATATATCTATCCAATAAATTTTGTTGTTTTTGCTCCAATGTTAGGATGGCCACATCGCCTTTTTTCTTTTTTTTTTGGTGAGTCCTTTTTTTTTATTTTTTTTCTTTTGTGGGGTTGTTGAGGAGTAGAAAAAAAATGATAGGAACTAAGGAGGAAAAAAAATAAATAAATTTATGTATTCGTATTATTTTTTTTATTTAAAGTATTATAAATTTATATAAATTTTTACATGTTAATAATTTATTTTATGTATATTTTAAATGTTCATGTATCCTATCGTGTTTGTGTTTTTTTGTTGTTGTGTTTTAATTATTTTTTCTATGTTGTGTTTGTGACGTGTTCATAGTCGTGGTCGTGGTCGTGGTAGTGTTCGTGTTCGTGTTCGTGTTCGTTTTGTTTTGTTTTTTTGTTTTACAAAGTATTATAAATTTATATAAATTTTTACACATTAATAATTCGTTTTATGTATATTTTACACGTTCGTATATTCTGTTGTGTTCATGTTATTTTTCATGTTGTGTTTTAATATTTTTTCAATTTTGTGTTCGTGTCGTGTCTTAACTCATCTCATATTTTACATAATTTATCATTATGGTTTAATTTAAAGAAAAATTTGTATATTCGTGTCATGTCTCAATTTATAACATATTTTGCATAATTTATCATAGTTATTCAATTTAATGAAAAAATTGTGTTTGTAACGTGTTCGTATTTTTTTTTTGTGTTTTCAAAGTATTATAACTTTATATAAATGTTTACACGTCAATAATTTATATAAACAATTATAAATTTATAAAAAAAAATTATACGTAAATAATTCGTTTTATGCATATTTTCACACGTTCGTGTATTCGTGTCGTGTTCATATTATTTTTTGTGCTATGTTTTAACTATTTTTCCTATGTTGTGTTCGTGTCATGTCTCAATTCATGACATATGTTACATAATTTGCCATAATTATTCAATTTAGAAAAAATTTTGTGTGTTCGTATAATTTTTTTTAAACATTAAAATTTATATAAATTTTTACACGTTCGTGTATTCGTGTTGTGTTTTAATTATTTTTTCTATGTTGTGTTCGTGTCGTATCTTAATCATCTCATATTTTACATAATTTGTCATTGTGATTTAATATATAAAAAAAAAATAAATTATGTGTTTGTGTCGTGTCTCAATTCATGACATCTTTTGCATAATTTGTCAGAGTGATTCAATTTAAAGAAAATTTTGTGTTTTCATAACGTGTTCGTGTTATTTTTTTTCTGCTTTTAAATATTATAAATTTATATAAAAATTTTCATGTTAATAATTAATTTTAGAATTAATATTTGATGCATTGTCAGTGTATATGGCTATACACTGTCAGTGCATCCTACGATGCTACATGTTGAGTTAGTGGTTAGGGGTTAGGAGTTAGGGTTAGGGGTTAGCTTTTTAGTGAGGTGTTAGTGTATGATTCACTATCAATGTATAGAGTCTATGCACTGACAGTGCATAAAAAATAAACTCTTAATTTTATACGTTATTAATTTATGGGTTCATAACATTATTGTCACTACTATTACAAAATAAAAAACGAATCGTTTCACCCACAGCGTAGCACGAGTCTTTTAGTATATATGTATATATATATATATATATATATATTGAACTGAGATGTCTCGGCACTGACATTTCATATACTACATCTTGCATAATTACCAAATACCATGCACTCTGCAGAATACGAGGCTTAGCTTATAAGAAGTCGAAATTTCGACGTACGGTGGCACCATAGTCATCACAAGCCTTGTATTAACAGTTTAAACTTGAGGTTGATTGGCAGTGATATCATGTCTGAGAATGGTATTATGAACCCAACTGAGAGCAAGTCGAGCCTGTGGGGAATGCCAGTTTTTGTCCTCTTCAAAGATGCAAGGTACAGTATCAGCCAGCTGCTTTCGCACTTCTGTGTTATAAGTATAAACTATCAAATATGGATGCGGAATTGTAGTACTTTAGACCTGGTATTTATGGATTAATTACTATGTTTAACACTAGTACTAGTAGTCTCATTGCTTTACTGTTTCAACTAATATTGTTTGTTGAATTCTCAAGAGAGAAACCTTTCTCATGTCATTTGGCTAATTTTGGTTCACAAACTTACTTTAGGCTTGTTTTCAAAACTGATTCGATTGGCCTGGAGATACTAAGCATCGCATTCCCTGCTGCCTTGGCCTTAGCTGCTGATCCCATCGCTTCTCTGATTGACATGGCATTCATTGGCCGTATAGGTTTGCTCTCATCTCTAGATTGATCTTCCTGTATATTCTTTATATATATAGATCATTATCTTGAAGCAAATTTTATGGTCTTGTATGTGTATAGGACCGGTGGAGCTAGCTGCTGTAGGAGTTTCCATCGCTATATTCAATCAAGCATCAAGAATTACCATTTTCCCTCTGGTTAGCATAACAACTTCTTTTGTTGCCGAAGAAGATACTCTTGAAAAAATTAGCACTACTGAAGCTGCAAATAAATGTGAGGATTTGGAAAAGAATGGACACAACAACAATGAAATGAAAGAGTTGACGCCAGAAGATATAGTGGCTGAGAACTTGGAAAAAGGTACTGCAGCTATAAATTATTATATAATTTGAGGTTATCTTGGAGCATGTACCTTGTCATATTATCCCCGGCCCCATAATTAGAATTCTGAATATTCTGTAATATGACAATTTGATTGGTGAATGGTGATTATTTGTCAGGTTCGAACACAAGTACATGTAAGCTGCCCTCTGCAATTGCTAACATAACTGAAAATAGTACTGAAGTGAAAAAGGGGAAAAGACATATCCCTTCAGCATCAACAGCAATGATTCTTGGTTTAATGCTTGGTCTGCTGCAAGCTATATTCCTTGTATTCGGGGCAAAAACTCTCTTGGGTGTTATGGGTGTGAAACCTGTAAGTGTCAGCATCACTAATACTGTTTGCTTTCGACTCATTGTTTGCCAGTTATCACGGCCTTAATTATATACTCTGAATATTTCTATTTTGAATGAGCTAACTGAATCCAATTTAATTTATTGAACAGAATTCCCCTATGCTAAACCCAGCACTAAAGTACTTGACTTTGAGATCCCTAGGCGCTCCTGCAGTTCTTCTCTCTTTGGCCATGCAAGGGGTTTTCCGAGGATTTAAGGATACAAAAACACCTTTATATGCTACTGGTAGGCAGAGGTTAATTAATTTCAAGTTGAATATTCTTTTTAGTAGTAATTGTAAGTTGATAACTGTCACTGCAACCGTTTTACCTTACCCCTGTTCTTTTTTTTCCTACTACAACAGTTGCAGGAGATCTAACAAATATCATTTTGGACCCAATATTTATCTTTGTCTTACGACTAGGTGTCAGTGGTGCAGCCATAGCACATGTTCTTTCTCAGTAAGTAAATTTTCTTTGCTCGATCTCATTCGAAAATCCTGTTCTTTAAGTCTATTGCTGTGGCAAGCCTTCTTCACCGTTAATTCTCTATTGGCTAATGACTGTTGCAGGTATTTGATTACGCTGATCCTCTTGTGGCGATTGATGAAACAAGTTAATCTTTTACCTCTACATATTAAAGACCAGAAATTTGGACGATTCCTTAAAAATGGTAAGGGGATTAGTTATTAATTACCGCTTTATCAGTATTACAATAGTTGAACAAATAAAGAGCATCCAGCTTTAGAGTTTAGTTAGTTTAGTTATGCTTTGCTAGCTGCCTGAACTTCAACTATTCTCATTTCTATTAAGTTTTACTTTTGGTCTCGTTTAAACTAGTTGGCTATCTATAAGAATACAGAACTAATTAATTCCCTTTGGCTCTGGTTTAACAATACTGTTCACGCATGGCCACAGGTTTTATGTTATTAGCAAGAGTAATAGCAGTCACATTCTGTGTGACATTGGCAGCATCAATGGCTGCTCGGCTTGGTTCAACGCCTATGGCTGCATTTCAGATCTGCTTACAGGTCTGGATCACATCATCTCTTCTTTCTGATGGTTTAGCTGTTGCAGGACAGGTAAAATCTTTTTCTTTTTCCTTTTCTTCTTTTTTTTTTTTTTTTTTTTTTTGTTACTGAAAGTATGGAACAGTTTTCTTGTACGTAGTTATTTGATTTTGATCATCATAATTACTTCATAGAATGTGAAAATCATCCTTAAATGGGAAGGGAAAAGGAGAGTATATATATATATATATATATATATATATATATATATATATATATATATGCTCTTGACATGGAATTGCATAAGCACATACAAAACTATGCAAATATATACAAACTAAAACCTGGATATGTTCTTATTAGTAGCTAGTAATCACATCTGTGCTGTGCAAGAATTGTCACAGAATTTCAAACGTTAATTGGTAGATTAATTAATCTATCTGAAATGTTGTCCTGGCTCACATTTAGGCAATTCTTGCTTCTGCATTTGCTGAGAAGGACTACAAGAAGGTGACAGCTGCGGCATCCCGGGTATTGCAGGTACTGCGAACAAATAAATAAATAAAACGGAAATACTTCCTGACACTAATTATTCTCTAGCTAGCTAGCTAGCTTCCCTTTCATCAACGAGCCACATTGTGGAGTGTACATGTTTATAATTAATCACCTGCATGCATCCCACAGTGAGCAATTTACTAAAATTATGAGAGCTCTAATTCTTGAAAGGTTTTGATGAGTTTGCAGATGAGTTTTGTCCTTGGTGTGGGGCTTGCTGTTGTTGTTGGAGTTGGTTTGTACTTTGGGTCAGGAATCTTCTCAAAAGATGCTAGCGTTCTGAACCTTATCAGCATAGGAGTACCTGTAATTCTTTCTTCATGCATCTAACAAGCTCAATAATATAAATATATATGTTGTAATTTCTCTGTATGATCTTAATCTTAACTGAATTTCTCTCCGGCCTCCACCCATCAGTTTGTAGCAGCTACACAGCCAATCAACTCATTAGCTTTCGTTTGTGACGGCGTCAACTTTGGAGCATCTGACTTTGCATTCACTGCTTACTCCATGGTATAAGTTTGTATTCCCCCGTCTACAGAGAATATATATATATATATATATATATATATATACTCTCTTCTAATAGATGAATGTTTGGTGTCTGATTTATTCATTCTTCAGGTACTGGTAGGTGGAGCAAGCATTGCATCATTATTCCTTCTCTCCAAAAGCAACGGTTTTATAGGAATCTGGGTTGCATTAACCATTTACATGGCTCTGCGCGCCTTTGCTGGTATTTGGAGGTAAAAAAAACCTTGTTACTTCCAATATATTTTATATATATTTAACCATCCATATCATGTTATGATTTATGATCATTTTCATTGATGTTCTTGAAGAAATATTTATGCATCAAACAATGAGTTGGAAGCATGTAACTAGAAAGAATCTAGAAATTAAATGGTTGAACTTTAATTTTTTGTGGTTACTGTCAAGTTGATTGAAAATGCTGCTATACCTGCAGGATGGTGACTGGTACAGGACCTTGGCGCTTCCTAAGAAGCGCATCGATGCCATAGGATTTGTAACTTACAATCCAGCAAAAAGAAAAAGTCATTATTGTTTTCTTAAAATTTCTGCTTTGTGTGCAAGTATATTAATTTAGTGCTCTCGTGTTGTTTGCCAGGGGGTGGTTCGTTTCTTACCCCTTTTAAGAGAGGTTTAAAAGTTGGATTTATACCTGCCTTTGTCTACAAATAAATGTGTTTGTCTACATCATCAATCATGTACCAAAAATTGCAAAATAAATCTAATGTGTTGTAGCAGTGCTAGGCAGCATATATCACTCTTTCTCTCCACAATTTTTTTTTTTTTTTCTTGTTTAGAATTAAGGGCCATCAGAGAGCTTGATTTGGCCCATTTGAGCTTTAACGAACCACTCTGGTTCCGGGGAGATTGCTGAGCCAATCGAGCCTTTCAACAAGATCGTTTCTTTTTTGTTTTAAACTCCTAATAAGCACTTGACTGCTAAAAACATCCGAATTCAGTTTACCATATTTGGCTCCTGCCTGCCTGGAAAGTGGAAATGCATCCTTAATCCAACTTCAAAAGTAGTTAATTTAATTCAAACCAGAAACGACAATGGCAGCTGAACCAGCCGAAAGGTTCAAGCCTCAAGGGATATATTTTTTTTTTTTGATAAGTAGTGGTTTTCTATTCATCCAAGAAAACAGCAATAGCTGTTACAAATTACAGCATTTGTGCACCATGAACAAAAGGCTTTCAACAAGTAAGCCTACAAAACTCAACTAACCAAACAGACTAAGAAACCATATTAGAATTAAGCTGCCAGGCATTACACAAGTCAAGATTCACATGATTCATCTTGACTTTGCCAAGATTGTGCAATCGCAGCATAACCACTCCCTTGATGAATTCCAGTTGTTTGTCCTCTGGGAGCTCAGCTTTTGTATGATGCCTAATGTTCCTCTCCCTCCATATTGAATAAATGAAAGCATTCCATGCAATGCGTAAGATGATTGCACTTAGAGCATTGCCTCTTAACTTTGCTATTGCCCACTGCAATTCTTCCTCCCAGCTGCCTACCTTTCGTTGAATATGGCATAAGTCCAAAACTTTCTGCCATACAGCTTTAGAATATCCACAAGAGAAAAATATGTGATCTCTTGTCTCCCTTTCATTTTTACATAGTAGGCATTCTTCCTCCACTGTCACCCCCCATGTTGCTAGTCTGTCTTTGGTAGGGAGCCTATCAAGAACAGCCATCCATGAAATTAAGGCATGTCTGGGAATGCTCCACTTGAACCAAATCAGTCGATGCCATGGAACCTTATCAGCTTTTGGTCGAATCAGGTCCCATACAGCAGCCACAGAATATCTGTTGGCAGGGAAAGGCCAACTTCTCTGGTCACTAGTGACACATCCAGCAGCCATTTGCCTCAGTTGCAAGATTTTCCTCCAGTTCCAACTGCTACCACTGTGAGCAGAGATTTGCCATACATCTCTACCTTCACTACATAGGCCTGCACCCAAGCAATCCAGAGTGAACCTGCATTCATTAAGACAGACTGTAGGTTTCTAATAATGCAGGCTTGGTTCCAGGAAATGGCATCCTTAACTCCCAATCCTCCCTCAGATTTAGGCAAGCAAACTTTCTGCCAGCTGACCTTAGCACCTCTAACTGGCCCCTCTTTTCCTGTCCATAGGAAACTTGAGCAGATTTGTGAAAGTTTTCTTAGGCATTGCTTAGGGAGAATGAAGTGTCTACACCAGTAATTATGTAGGTTGAAGAGCACAGATTGAATCAACTGTAACCTTCCTGCATAGGAGAGGCATTTAGTTGCCCAGCCATTGACTCTTGCAGTCATCTTTGCTAGCAGGGGTTCACAATCCTTCATTGAGAGTCTTCTAGTAACCAGTGGCACTCCCAAATAGCGCACAGGCAATGTGCCTAATTTGAAGCCAGTGAAATTTTGTATATTCCTCAATTCCTCACCTCTAATGCCAGTGGAAAAGAGCTCACTCTTGGAGCTGTTGAGCTGGAGTCCAGAAAAGAGGTAGAACTGGTCAAGGACTATCTTGATTCCTTCAATTGAGTCAAGATTACCTTTTGCAAATATCAGGAGATCATCTGCAAAACAAAGATGGGTGAGGTTGAGTTTCTTGCACTTAGGATGATGGGAAAATAATCCATATCTAGTTGCTTTGTCAAGAAGGTTGGAAAGCACATTCATGGCTAATGTAAACAGATAAGGGGAGAGAGGATCCCCTTGTCTGACTCCCCTGGCTCCTTTAAAGAATCCCATTAGTCCACCATTAACACATATGGAGAACATAGGACTAGTAAGGCATTGCTTAGTCCATTGCAGGAACTGTTCAGGGACTTGCATTGCTTTCATAACTCCCAAAATAAAATCCCAGCTGAGGGAGTCAAATGCCTTCTGAAGATCCACTTTTATGGTGCAGCGTGGAGAGAGAGGCGATCTACCATATCCTCGGACCAATTCCTGGGCCAAGAGTACATTTTCACTGATGCATCTACCTTGGCACAAATGCACTTTGATTGGCACAAATGACTGCTGGCAACCCTAGCTTGAGTCTATTGGCCAAAATCTTGGAAATGCATTTATAGAAAACTGAACAGCAAGAAATAGGCCTAAAGTCCTTCATAGTGCTGGGATTAGGACATTTTGGTACAAGTGCAACACTGGTGGATGTGAAATCTGGATGCATGAATCCAGTCTGAAAGAAAAACTAAGCTGCATCAGTGACATCTCTCCCCACAATGGACCATGCAGTTTT